>JARHVA010009787.1:40000-132500 GCA_037957365.1 Torreya grandis | reverse complement strand
AGTGTTGATCATCACAACTAAGCCTGTATTTGGTGAATGAGTTGGAAGATATTATGTTTATCTTTTGCAATTTTTGGGTATATATTAAATACACAAGAAATTGGAATTTTGAAAGTTTTTTGAGCCCTTCTAACTGAAGTAAAAGGTTTATGGCTTTAACCAATGGGACATGAAGCCTAAAACACTATAAAAAAAATTAATTTATAGTAGAAATCAAAAAATTTAGATCATTATAACTCTTTGCAGAAGAGATAACACCTTGGTGGGAGATTTTTCAATACCAATTTGTAGAGAAGATGTAACTCCTTATTGGGAAAATCAGCCTAATTATTGGGATATTATTTATATCCCCTTATTGGGAGAGAATGAATTATGAGCACCTTAATTGGAGACGTTTGCTTTATAAAGGAGAGATAATGGAATGGTTCATGAACTAAATGGATCTAAAGATGTAGTCTATTAGGGACAAACTTCATTATCAAATATGGTGTGATTTTTTTTATTTTTATCTCTTTATTGTTGTTTATTATCATTTTTAAATGTTGATTTTAATTATTTTTCTAATTTTCAATTTAAATGATGGAATAATGAGAAAAATGTTGATTTTAATTATTATGATAATTTCAAATTTAAATTATGGAATAATGAGAAAATTATAAAGTATATGATTTTTGTATAAAACTGAGTTAGTTTTTTTATACGCATTTTTAGATCAAGTTTGTTATCATATTAATTGATCATGGATATTTTAATGTTATTTTTAGATTTACATGTTTTTTAATATGTTAATTGGGTTTAAAAGAAAGTGTGGTGAAGGATCACTTGAAGACTATAACCCATAAATTGGTGCAAAGAGTTCAATTGAAGCCATGGGATATCTCTATAAAGTATTTGAGTTAGATATGGACCTTGATCAAGCCTTTCGTGAGATGAGGATCATGGTGTAAGAGATGTATTGTCAAAGGAAGATGAGGCTAGAAGGCGGAAGTAAAGATAAATGAGAGGGAAAATGAAATGGATTCAAAATAGTGGTTAGAGATGAAGAGGGACATATGCATATGGCTTAGGGACAATGAGGGATGGAAATAAATGGATTAGTGATGTAAATGGGAGGGGAGGGGTTAGGGATGCTTAAGAATGGGAATGGGTGGATTAGGGATGGACATTTCAATATATTATGGATTATTATATATGGAAATGGTTGGATTGGGGAATATTAGGGAGTAATGTGTGTGTATTAGGGCCAACAATAGACCATGAGGGAGTGTTGGTGAAGATGAAGATCATGGATTGTCATAGGAATTCAAGGATCTTGTTGGGTAATAATTATTTGTCTTTTCTTCAAGTTCACATTCTAAGAATATGCTAAGATATTTAATAATAAACATGCTATGCTTAATTTCAGTACCCCCTCCCCCCGTTCTGCCTTTTGGAAAATTCTTGGCATGATTAGTTATGCCATATGATGAATTTAGTCATAATATTTAAAGATGTTGAGGGCGAACTTTCTTGCATTTTTTTGTGTGTATTTCAAAATGATATATTGAGTGATTTGTATACTCATAACATTGATTGAAGGTGATGCATATAATAATATTTATCAAATTATAAGTATCTGATGCATTCATGAATTTAATATGCCTGAATTTTATTCTTATACTCAAATAGTATGCATTCTTGATTTTCATAATCGATGAAATCAATATAATTTGGTTAAAAGAAGATTTACAATTGTCACATGACAATCTCTTTATGTATTGTTTGAAGATTTGTCAAGGTGATATAGTGATTTCATAATGTATTTTATATTTTAATTCTATGACAGTTATATTCAATTGCTAATCATAGGTAATGTCTTTGCTGATTGATTGCATTTGACAAATGATAAATAAATTTGAGAACAAATACGTATTGGTTGTTTAACTATATTGATTATCTTCTAGAATGCAATATTGTGTGACTCCAATACCTTATTTTGTAACTTTGCTTGACATTTTCATTATCATTTTACACATTATCGAGGTAACATGATTCTTTTGAGTAAAGCTATAAGGAAGTAGAGTCATGTTTTGATGTTTATCACAATTCTTTGAGTACAAATTCTTAGAATCAATCATGTGGTACATCATCTATATTTTTTATTTAATTATTTTGTTGATATGTATTTTGATTTATAAAGTTATAAGGTTTAAATTTATTCTAGCATTGTTATATTTCTTCGACATACTTAAATAAATTATGATATTATATTTAGTATTTGCCTTTAATACACTAGGTGGGAAGTTATGATAATATGTTATTCAATGCAAATAATAAATTTGTCAAAGGTTTTTATTTAACATGGACTTCTTGGTATTATTCCTCACCTCGAGCTTAGGAATTATTGTGGCAAATTTGGGGAAACTCTAAAAGATTCGCTATGTTTTTATTAGTTTGTGCTTTGGTCTAGCGAGCCCTCAGGCCTTTCGTAGTGATTATTATCCACTAATTTAGTGGACAGATCACTCAATTTAATTTAAAATACTATTACATCAACTATCCTGGTACAATAAGTTTTTTTCGTACTATCTCACAACTTATAAAGATTTTTTTTTTTTTTTTGGCTTAAGTAAAACATTACATGTTTTTTTTTTGTTGAATCAGAACATGGGACTGCATCATTTTTCAATGATTTATCATAACAAAATCTCTTTTATGTTATGAACTAGTTGATTTTTATGAATAAAAGTGTTATTTCTGACATTTATGGTTATTCTTGAGTTCATGTTCAATAAGAATTTTATGTTTCTATTGATTCTATAGACCAGCCACTCAAGAATTCTTTATGTGGGATTTTAATAAGTAAAATTAATGAAGATAATCTTTTCCTGAGAAAAGCAGTTGGCAAGTTGTGCATGGATTTATTTTTATGAATTTTAGCTAGCTATACTCAGTTCTGAATAACCACAGTTCAAAATATCTTCATTTTACTATACATTTTGTGAGTCTTATTTGAAATATATTGCTCATGCATGTATAATGTATCTTAGATAATCAGAAATACCAAATGGCTTTGGTTCTACGTAATACTTCTTCCAATTCATTTGAAGTAGTTCTCTTTCGATAAGATGTTCATATAGTTATTTTAAATCTTGAATGCTACAAATTTCGATGAATAGAATTAACTTCATATGGATGTGACTTTTAGTGAAAAGAATCAGATTATTGTGTTTCAAACGGATTTAAAGTGAAATCTTATTGAATGTTAGTTATAAGGTAATAAGTTGTGCTATTTTTTGGGTTACACTTGCATGCTTGAGATGATATATTATATTTTGTTATCTAGGGCCTTTCTCGATTGCATCTGATGAGGTTTAATGGAATTATTCTCGAAGTATTCAAATAGTTTAATTAAAGATCAAAATTATAAGTATATTATATAAGATTTTGAACCAGAAAGGATAATATGTTTGCATTTTTGCACAAATTTATTTACATGCGATATAAAAGTATTTAGTCTATGTGTTTACTATGATGAAAGCGGTCTTTTATATTAGAAACAATAGTTTCATATATTTTGAAACGCATAAGGTGAATATTTTTCATGCATGCCTAAAAACAATCCTATGGTCATTTCTATCACGGGTCTTCAGTGATTTCTATTTGTGAAAATAGTTTGAGTCATTGCATTTGTGTTGATTTTGAAATCAGTAATATTGAAGAATTTTGCAATTTATGTAAATAAAATTCGAAGTCACACAAACGGACTCGAGCAAATTTTTAAAATATATGATACAATGGTTGTTGGAATTTTCATGCAAATTTTTTAAATATATGATACAATGATTGTCGTAATTTTCTGTAGGCAGTTTTAGTAGTGCATTTATTTTCTTATTAATTCATTAAACTTTAGGGTCTTACGTATTTCATGTCAGACGATATCTATACATAGATATATTCAATTCATTGCATTCAAATACAGGCAGAGTTTGTTTGTTTTATATTGGGCATAGTTAATTGGGGTGCATGTATAAACACGTACCAAATATAGTGCAATTACTATTTGTTTCATGATTCGGTGATTGGAGATTACTTGTTTTGGTATTTATTCTCAAAACCTATGGAATATCACACAAATATTCCCATGATATTTGAGACTATACGTGTACTTTGATGTTTGATATTGAAATTTTAAAAAGGAAGGTTGACTCTAACTTCACTTCAATTCATTTCTCAATGAAATTAATGTTTTATGAGGTTGTTTATTGCAATTTTTTAATTTAGTGGCGTTATTTAGAATTATTGTGATATGATGAACTATTTGTGGATAATTACATTTTCGTAATTTTTAATTGAAGTTTTATTGAGTTCTTATATTTATTTATTTCAAAATATTATGTTAGGGTGGACCCAAAAATCAAATGTTTTAGGGAGGAATGTGTGTGCAATAAATATTGAATGAAAATATGAGGATAGTCATTCAAGGGGTAGTTCTGGGGTAGATCATTTCATGGCCATAGGGATGATAACACATTTTCTTGGCCTTTTTACTATGGAACTTGTATTTCAAATCATTTTGATGTATTTGACCACATATTTTGATATTTGATTAATAACATTCAATCTTCTTCAATGAGTTTATGTGGCTCATACCATAGAAGCCCAAAGAGATCACCTTGGAGATATCATACAGATTAAGTAATTCAAATGAGTCTTATTAGTCAATGCATACAACCATTGAATAAGTTATAAATGATCTTCTTGTGTTTAATCATAATGAGTTCATTTCTAGATTGAATCATAATCGTATTGATCTAAACCCTTATCAATCCTAACGAACTTGGATCTTATAATAAACATGCTAGTAGCCCTACAAAACAATCATGGTGACACATGTGCTAAAGAAAGTGAATATTGTGGTTGATTATTATGAAGGCACTAATTTGATTAAGTTTTCAGCTTCAATGATGGAGTATTTAGAGTATCAAATAAATGAATGGGCCCAAATAAATTACTTTATTTTTGGAAATGACTCTGTAAATCAAGCTCTAATTTACATGGCTCTAATTTAGTTTGACATATATTTCATTTTTGTTTATATAATTGTAGATTATTGTTGTAGATAATTATAGTTTTGGTTTATGGATAGTTTGATTTTGGTATTGATATGACTTATTTGTATGACAACATTGAAACATACTATTAGAAAATTATAAAATCAATATTATATAGTCCATTTATGCTTAATTTGATCATTTATGATTAAATAATACTATTTATGGATTACTAATGTTAAAATAGGTATAAATATTTAATACTAGCATTTATGGATTATTTATTGCATGTAAAGTTAGGTGTTTGTTTAAATTAATGTTAAAGTAAGTCAAAGGCCTCATCTCATTAGAATTTGTAATTTGATCTATATTTATTATTTAATTTATAGGAGTTTTTATTAAAGTTCAAATCATAAATTTTATTTATAAATTTTATTACTTATAAAGTAACTAATTGAATTTTAAATGTCAATGAAATTATAACTACAACTAATAAAATTTAGTTTTAATTTCATTCATAATTTTTTCAAGGATAGTTATTTTATAAAGAGATTTAAGACACGTAACAAATAGATAAACACAAGGGTATCAAGAACTTTTCTAATCTTGAATTCTTACATCTACTTCCTTATTATATATGTTAGTGCCCAAAATTGCTCTAAAAAAATTCATGCCTTTAACAAGATATTAATGCTTGAATATTTAACTATTAACTCATGTCTGCAAGTATTCACCTAAATTACAAAACTCTACTTCCGCAATTAAAATATAAAAAACCTTACTTTCATCATCATGTTGTGTCAACCCTATGAAATCTCCATTTCACTTAACTATTAATGCTTTTGAGTTTTAATGAAGTTATAAGGTGTATAATCAAAATCAACCCTGACTAGGAAAGTCCACGTAGAAGGTTTGGAGTAACAATTTGCGAGTATGAAAAAGCCTACACCTACACCATTGATGAAAGACCCATGTGAGAAAGTGTAAAAGTTTGTAAAAGTTTAGCGTATGCTATGGACACGGCTTGCCCATGTGAAAGGTAATCAGAATAAGACAAAATTTTAATAAGAGGGTTAACGCATGGGCCTAGGAAAAATGGCTGATTTTTTTGGGAGTAAAAGCAATTATGTAAATTGCAAAAGAGAAAATAAAGTCCGCTGGGACGATTGGGTGAGGAATGCATGTGTAAAATGCACATATTAAATATACTTGTAAAGTGTTCTCCCAGCTCCGTCACCCGTTGTAAGTGGATGAGTCCACATGGGAGGTTGGAGCAGCAACAATTAAACAAAAAAGTTTTCAAATAATAACACATTAGCCATGTAAGCAAAGGATCCACGCTTCAGTATGGGTTCGAAAAATTCCCAAAGCACACACACGGTGAACGAGGCCACGTGGAAAGGCAAGGAGGTCAAACAAAATTTTAATTTAGTAAGGAAGAACGTCGGCCCTAACAATATAAAATAACAGCGGAGATTCCAAGGCATAATAAAATTTGCAAAAATGCAAACCTGCAAAATGCGTTCATGTCTCCCATACCCGTGGCAGTCAGCGTGAAGAAGGACACGACAGAGAAATTGAATGGAGATGTAACTTAGGAAGTTGCTAACTTGCAACGTGCGTATGCACCTCCGGATCCAGGTAGGAAGAGCTCGGCGGAAAACTAAGCGAGGAAAGACGTGTAAAAGGCAATTCGTAAAAAACTAGTTGTAAATTGTTTGTAAACTCCCAGAACCCGCAGACTTAAACGACGTTGGTAAAATAAAGTCAGAACACAATTGGACAAGTTTGCTAACTTGCATGTTTCTCAGTGATTTCCGGATCCTGAAAAAATGGAAAGGGCATAGGTTGTAGAAGAGATATGGGTCCACATGTAGATGCTTGGTGGGATTTTTAAAGCAAGAAGCAAATTCAAAATTTGAAGAGTTGCACCTGGAGGCATAAGAGTCTACACATCTTCAACAGATTGAAATGACGACTAAGTGGTGACTCGTAGTGAAGATTTTTAAAGCTATTACAGATACTATTGAAATGGTTCAATGAAACTTTTCTTGGAGTATAATGCCGTCAGAAATGAACTGCTAGCCAAAGCTCAGCGAACATATGATAAGGAATCTGAAATCCAACAATTTTTTGCTTTGTTGGATAGGATACAAGCTACGAAATATTTTTTAAAGCAAATGCACACCAATTGTAGCTTTGGAGAACATATTCCCACGGCAGAAAGCGTGATTGAGAAGATTATGAAAAGTAAATTTGCGTGGAAACCTTCATTTGAGTTGGAATATTTTTCTCACAATGGCACAAAAGATAGCGGATTTATTGAAAGTGAATCTGGTAACCCACTCAAGGAAGATGGGCGGCATCTAAGGGGATGGAGCCATTGTTTCCCATTCAAGTAATGACCTTTGAGACCATTTACAAGGATTTTGATTTGGTGGGTCGAGGTAATACTGGAGAGGGTAAAAACATTGGCATTTGTGTTGCCTACATTGAGTCGTTATCTAGTGGACGAAATGCTAAAGTTAGGAATAAACCCTATGCCAGGCCACCTAGTGTGATTCTTTTGGTTCCAACTCGGGAGCTTACAAAATAGGTTGATTCTAATTTTGAGAGTTATGGTGGATCTGTTGGGCATTAATATATGCTGTGTATGGAGGTGCTTCATATGGTCGACAGGAATATACGTTGTGTATAGGTATCGATGTTATTATTGGGACACAGGATCGTATCAAGTATCATATAGATAGAGGGAATCTATATCTGAAATCATTGAAATTTTGTGCTCTTGATGAGGCTGATGAAATGCTCAACACGGGATTTGTGGATGTGCTGGAGTATATTTTGGGCAAAGTTGTGGATGTAAGCAAGGTTCAAGCAATTCCTTTTAGTGCAACAATGTCGAGTTGGGTAGAGCAGATAGCTTCTGAAAGGAAGAAATAGGGAATTGTATGAAAAGGGCATCCCTTTCCTTAGCTTGACACACCTTATAAATCATGAAGGCTTACAAGAAGTTCTTTCAGGGATTTATTATGGAGGACCAATAGCTACTAGCAAAATCTTTGAAATGATAAAGTCTAGGAAAGTCCCAAATTACAATTTTTGGTTATTTTTGGGTTTTGTTACTTGGGGATGGTCGTAGCTTTTTTATGAGCATTCAATAGGTTGGAATGGAGCCAAGACGCAGAAATTGGACAAGTAAATAATGGCTACAGAGAAAGTTTTGACTTTGCAAAAGAGCTTCTATAGGGTGATTTGCTAAACTAGGTTTAATGGTTGACCAAGTGGAGTTACCAAGTAGGAAAGTAATGTGCAAAATCATGTTGTGAAAAATGCAAGCTACAGTATGCAATCCAACTTCTCAATCCCACTGGTCAACTCATCATACAATAAGTGAACTCCAATGGAGATCCAAAGAGATTTCAAGGAGGAATGCAACATTGCATTTTTTAAAATGTGTAAATTACAAATTGCACTTAGATCTCCTAACATTGTTAGTCAACATCGGTCAAGTATGAGGTCCTAGTTCAAAGCAAAACTTTCAAGGCCAAATGCAATTTTGCATTGATGCAAATTTTAAATAGCGCTTGAAGCTCCCAAGTCCATGAGGGAACTTTTAAAGGGAATTGTAACTCTAGATTACAAGTTGAGAATGTTAACATAATTTATATTACATTCTTTAATTCATTTTGTTCGAGTCACATAGGTGACACGTAGGGATATTTTTTAGGTAGGTATGGTCGATAGTCTATAACCAACTCCCTCTAGCATTGTATACATTTACGTTTCTTCTATCAATTTGAATCATCAAAGTTTCATTCAATTCTTCACTCTAGTATTAGATAAACAAAGTCAAGCTTGGAGACTGTATTCTGTAGCAAGTGAGAAGTGTGGAAAAGCAACAATAGTGACATGTAAAATAATGTTGGTTGATGCCTATAGACACAACTTGTAGTTTAGAGAAAAGAAAATCCAAAACTCTACCAAGAAGTATACAGTGCTATCAGAGTCATGCTTGAGGAAAGTACAACATATAAAGATAACTAGAAGAAGTTTGTAGTGAGCAATCAAATCAAATGGAAGTGTTAGAATATGTGGATCCAAGTGATTGGAGTGGAAGCTTGATCAATGCCCAAATAGAAGCTAACTGAGCATAGACCATAACACAACACATCCAAGAGCTTGATCATTGAATAGCAAACTTGCTAGTAGGCATGATATGTGAAGGATCGCTTGCCATTCCATCTATAGAAAGCATTGAATGCCTAGGAAAAAAAGAGTGGATGGAAGGTACATTTCAAATACACATTTTTGGAAAATTTGAAGAAATAAATACTTGTTCTAGCTTGTAATTATTTTTCAAAAGTAATGTAAGGAAATATTTAGAAAATGTCTACACCCAAGTTGGTATTATCAAATGCCCACCTCTTGAAAGGGCCTTATTTTGCCACTTGGAAGACAAAGATGTGGGTGATTCTTCAATTTGAAGAATTATGGGGCATCATCACTGTAATAGTGACCCATCCTAATGGAATTGATAAGCAAAATAAGTTCAATAAGTATGATGGAAAAGCACTCATGATAATAACTCTTACTATTACCCATGAAGTTCAACAACATGTTCATGATACATAAACATTGAAAGAGGCATGAGACATTTTGTGCACAATTTATGAGGTTAAAAACCAAACCAAAATCCTATATCTCTAATCACTTATTCATACACTCGATATGAAATCAGGTGAAAAGGTTGAGGAGTTCTTACATGAGGTTGCATAACTACGAGCAAAATTTTTTGCACTTGGAGAAAAGATTGAGGACAAGATGTTAAATTTGATCATGCCGAGAGTTCTCCCATCTCAATTTTTCACATTCATTACAACACTCAGCATTACCAAGAAAGAAGTGTCTTTCAAAGAATTGATCAATTTATTTCAATAAGAAGAAAATTCAGTCTGTGCATGAAGAATTCGAGGATAAATCCCTAATCTCTAAGCGTTGGGGTCCAAAATTCAAGAAGGGAGCACTAAAGTAGCTACAACAACATCAATAATAGCAAAAGATTGAGAAGCTAAAGTGGTGGCATTACATTTTAAAAACCCACATGCATGATACTAATCATTGCTACTATAATGCCTTGGCTCAAGGCCAATCCAATCAAGAGGCTTCATGTAGTAAAAATGATTTATAGAAATCTAAGAAACATCCTTGATAATGGAAGTAGAAAGGGCATGTAGCAGTGCAATATCAAAAGGAGAATGTATCTGATGATGAAGCAGTAGAAGAAGCAACAAATGGAGCCCATGATAAGCTTATACTACTCTCCTAAACCTTAATAGCAATGAGTAAAGTTTGGTTAATAAAATCTAGTGTCAATAAGCACAAGATTGGATGAGGAACTCTTTGATTCATTAATAACTCACCCAATTAGAGATTGAGTTCAAATTATTGATGATAAGGAGTATGTTATGGAAGGAAATGGACATGTTAGCATTCCTCTTAAGACAAGATGCTATGTTCTCATAAAGGTAATTTATTTCCCTAGTTTGACAACAAAACTCTTCTCTATCAATCAAGTTTTGAATCATAAGATAAATGTAGTGTTTCTAGTTTAGCAAGACATCAAACCCTATCTCATTTTTAGATAATGTTAGGTTCTTGCTAAAGCCTTCTTGAAGGATCAGTTATTTTCCTTAGATGTAGTACCAACTACTGATGTTGCATTCATTACCTCTATGGTAAAATCTACTGCAATTTAACACTACCACTATGGGAATATATCTATCAGTTCTCTCTTCTAGCTCAATTCTAAGGAAATGATTTGTGTAATTCCTTAGCTTTACCATTCTTTGTTGATATGTTCCAGTTGTCTTGTAGGAAAACAACATCAAGTTCTGTTTGAGCCAATTTGCTCTCATGCCAAAAAATGACTTTTTATGGTACATACTATTATATATGGACCCCTACTAGCATCCCTTTGAGTATTCATGTACATTAAATTATTTGTTAATGATTTTTCTCTCAAGACTTGGGTGTTTTTTCTTAAAAATATGAGTGAAGCCCTTGAAACATTCAAGGCCTTCTATTAGCATGTTATTACATATTCTGAGAAGTGACTTCAACTCCTCCACTCAGATCAAAGGGGGAATTCACATTAAAAGAGTTATCAACATTATTGAAGCATCACAACATTATGTAGCCCCTGACTACTCCCTATATGCCTCAATAGAATGAAATAATATAATGATGTAAGCACTTAATCATGGAGATGGCTCATTGTACACTATCCACTAAAATGTTGATGGCACAATTCTGGGCATAAGTAATACAAATGGGTTTCTATCTTCTTGAAAGAGCACCAATAAAGATCTTGCTAGACAAAGCACTAGAAGTGGTATGGAGTGGTTGTAAACCATCAATTTCCAATCATAGAGTATTTGGTTATACTTCTTATATGCATGTACTAGACAAAAAGAGGAAGAAGATTGAACCTAAGACAATCTAGTGTATTTTCTTTGGGTATAGCACTACCTCCAAAGCATACCGTCTCATAGATCTTGAGATAAAGAAGATTAATGAAACTCATGATGTGGTCTATGATGAATCATCATTTGACACATTGACATAGAAGGAGATAGATCATACCACATGTCACAGAATTTTCCCAAAGTTAATTGATGAGCATGAAGAAGGTGAGATACAAGAAGGAGAATTATTTATTGATCTTGGTAATCTACAAAATAGTTCTTAATCAAATCAATAGCCACATCAATGTCTTAAATGGCTAGATTCCATAATCAAGGACTCACCCCTGAGCTCTCCTCTAGATACTTCATCAGGAGTTTGAATAAGAAGACATGTGGGATGTGAAGTCAATCTTGTACTCATGATTTTAGTAGTTGGTAGCACCAAACCAAATATAGTTTGAGAGGCCTTAAGTCAACCTCCGTGGAAGAAATCCATAGATGCTGAATATGATGCCCTCAATCAAAATGGGATGTGGGAACTTATTGATCTACCTATAGGGAAGAAATCCATTAGCTAAAAGTGAATTTTAAAAACAAAGTATAAGGTAGATGGATCGATCGACAAACACAAAGAATGACTTATTACAAAGGGTTACACTCAGTAATATGGCATTGATTATGAGGAGACCTTTGCACCCACTGTGAAGATCAATACCGTCAAAATTATTTGCTCACTAGCAACACAATATGGATGAAAACTTCAATAAATGGATGTGAAGATTGCTTTCTTGAATGGTGATCTAAAAGAAGAAATATACATGACCCAAGAAGAAGGTTTCATTGATGACAAACATCTGTAAAAGGTATGCCATCTAGTTAAGTTACTTTATGGACTTAATCAAGCACCTCAATCTTGGTACATAAAAATAGATGATTACTTATTACAACATGGTTTAATTTGTAGCCTTCTGCTTGTAATTTATATATTGAGAAGGTAGGTATAGATATTGTCATTCTTATCTTGTAGGTTGATTATCTTGTGATCACTAGTAGTTTAAATGATCTTATTGATGTAGTAAAGAATAAAATAAATAAATCCTTTGATATCATTAATTTTGGACTACTGCATTACTATCTTGGTTTGGAGATATGGAAGAAATAGAATCACATTTTTATCTCTTAGATGAAATATGCCAAGACACTCCTAAAAATTACAAAATGTCAGATTGTAAACCTCTTTCAACAACAATGGAGAAATGTTTACAACTCTCTTGATTATAGGATTCCCCTCAAGTGGATGCACCTCTCTATCGATAGCTCGTTGGGAGTCTCATCTACTTAACTTACACTAGACTAGATATATGTTTTTTTGTGAGCTAACTCTCTATATTTATGGAAGAACCAAAGAAATTTCATTAGGTTCTAGCAAAACATGTTTTGAAAAATATTCAAGGTACACTTGAGTATTGTTTAGAATACAAGAAGAATAGTGAGTTTTTCTTGTAGGGATACACCTACTTGGACTATTTTGGATCTATTGATGACAACAAATCTACTTCAAGATATATTTTTCATCTCTGAACGAAACCTATTTTATGGATCAATAAGAAATAATCAGTTGTTACTCTCTCTTATATGGAGGCAAAGTATCACACTACAGAAGGATCTATGTGTGAATTAATATGGATACATCACATTTTGTTTGACATGGATATACTTGAAGATTAGTCACCAATTCTATTCTATGATAATCAAGGTCTGTTGAAGCTTATAAATAATCTAGTATTTAATGAATGAACCAAACACATTGAGGTTCAGTGTCATTACATCAAAGAATAATTGTTGAATCACCACATTTGGCTCTAGTACTTTCCAATGGATTCATAGATAGTAGATATACTCACCAAGTCTCTTGGCAAGGTGAAATCTGATTTATTCTGAGGGTACATTTGTAAAAATAATGTAATAAAGGGGAGAATGTTAGCATAATTTATATTACATTACTAAATTCATTTTGTTAGAGTCATGTAGGTGACACATAAAGATAGTTTTTAGGTAGTTATAGTCGGTAGTTTCTAACTAACATTCTCTCTCACATTGTATATATTTATGTTTCTTCTATCAATTCCAATCATCAAAGTTTCATTAAATTCTTCAGAGAAATTATAAATTATAAATTGTGTTTGAAGTTCCTATGTCCATGAGGGAAATTTTGAGGGGAACTACAAATAAAAATAGAAAGTTACAGAAGTGTTGTTGAGCTCCGAATTACCACCATATAAGGGAAGTGAAAAATTATAAATGGGACCCAAAATTCCCCATAAGGCAAAAAGGTGAAAAGTAATGCACTTAAGCTGAATAAAAGTTTAATTGTAACTGTAAAAGTCAAAATGGTAAAGGCAAAGTGTGGAAAATCATGTTTATTTAAAAGGGTGATAAGGTTAAAAGTGAACTAAGTCTTTCATTTTCCATTTTTCTCCTTTTATTGAATACCTCTATGGAGGAGAAATATTATAGGGTTTGTAAGGCCAAGGTGGGAAATTTCAAGCACATCATTCAAATTTCCATGGATATGGAATATTCCTATGAGATCCTTACAAATCAAGGGCTATTCTTTTGCATGCACAAGAATAAATAAAATTATCCAAAAGTTTGTAGATTTGAAAATGAGTGGTCAATGCAAATACATGCAATTACACAAGAAGACAAACAGTTTATTTGGTTTTTAAATGAATCTTCTCCTTCAAGATCTAATGAATCACATTTAAATCCAAGCATATCAAGGGTTTCATTCAAATCTTCATCATTACATGGAGAGGCAGTTACAAGAATCAATTCCTTGAAAAGGCATGAATATTCTAGGAGTGAAAAAAAACATATTATAGCTAGAGAATATTGGTGGAACTTTGATAGCTGACTACAAGTTTTCAATATTAGAAATTGTAACACATATTCTCAGAGTTAATAGGGTGACAAATTTATATAAAAAGAGGGGTTTTCCCATTTTCTAAGGTTGATGTTGATTATTTTTGTTTTCCTAGCTCTAGTCTATTTTAAATTTTATCCATAACTTTATGTGAATTTTATCTCTGTTGGTAAGGTGGTTATAGTTTTACCACCATTAACAAGATCTAAGAGCATTATAATATTTTTACCCTATTTAAGGAGCAAACACACCATGCTGATCCCAATGGTAACTTTCTAAAACAATGATATATGTAATCTTTCTTTTCAATATAATGGAAAATGTCTATTATTTTTGTTATTTCTATTAATTAAATTCAATAATATGTTTTACAAGTTTAGCTGATTGGATATATGGTTTTATGCTTATGAATGGTTGTCATCTTCGACATAGATGTAGGTTATAAGTCCATTTCTACATTGCAATTTAGAAATATGTTATTGATAACCTCTTAATGGTACATGGATTTATGGCTTTGATATGAAAAAAAGTTTGAATCTCTATTTGTAGTGTATGATATAGGGTTTAAAAAATAATTTGAATATTTGCATTATATTGGAACCAATGCATGCAAAGTATTATTTATAATTTTCTTAACTTGTTTCTTAGTTTTCTACATATTTAAGAATGAATGATGTCATGTCTATTGAAACAATTCCTTATATTTTAAAAACCATACCAAAAAACCACCTATTTACATCTACCTATATTGTCCTGCCCTAATCTACCCTACAAATAATAGACCCTATTAAATATGTTAAGTGTTATTTTCCTACAGATGCATAAATATTGTATATACAAAATGTGTATGTGTTTTATGATTTAAATCAAAACATTGAAATCTTCTATTTATCCATCTATTATGGAAATTTTATATAAAAATGAAGGTTGAAAACATATCCACATCTAACTTCAATAGCTTCTATTTGACTTAGTGTATTTGCTCATTCTATGTGACAACGCTTCTTAGGTAGAATGTGAAAACTTGGTTATGTCCTTTTAAGATTTATGTTTATTGTGTGCCAAAATTTCCCATGGAGATTTAATTATAATGTCCATCCATGTGATTAAGCTACCACTTATGTCCTCTCAACTTGGTTCAGGAAGAGCCAGAAGTAGTAGGGATTTAACCATACCCTCTATTGGTGCTTTCCTATTATTATCTATGCTTAGTCCATCAAAATGCCAAAACCCTTCTCTAAATATAAAAAACAAATTTACAAGTTTTCCATATTCATTTTCCATTTTCTCAAATTATTAAAGGCTAAGTGTAATAGGTATACAACTGGGAACTAACATTTCTATGGTGCCTTTACTATATACTAAACTTAAATCCTAGTCAATTGTGTTTCCTGGGACTCTTACAAATAGATGTATAAGTCTAGGTTATCAAGTTCTATGCCTATGAATATTTGATGCATTAACCTCATATACATATTATAGAAAAATTTTAATCATATTATCTCATATGTCTGAAATTTTGGGTTATTTGAGTGTTCTTATGCTATCTTGGACATCAACTACTAAACACTTTGCTTAGAATGTGCTAGGATTTTGTCACATGACATCTACTAAATTTCATGAAAATGGATGTAATTTGTTCATGTTTTGAGGTGTTTTCTCCCTTTAAACACAAATCTAAAAAATTTAAGATGTTTGATTTCATATCTCATCATTGACTTCATTATGTATCATAACAAGTTTATAAATTGTTATATTCTTGAAGTTTTAATCTAGTGGAGACTCCACTATATCATCTAGTTTCAAAGAAGATTAGTGCTCATTTTTAATATCTTCATTTTAGATTTTAGTGTTCGTGTGCTTTAAATGCTGGAAGGACTGAGATCATCCTTCAAAGGTGATTCATCAAAACAACTTATCTCACCCTTAGGTATTCATCAAAGGATAATGAGATAAGTTTGGAGGCTCATTGAAGGACAACATTTAGCTTTTAAGGAGTGTTTGGATTATCAAGATAGTGGTACATCTTAAATTTTATTTTTTGAAATTCATATTATTGAAGATTATCATATCTCTCCTAGTGATTCAGAATAATATACTCACATTTATTACTAAGCACCTTCTCAACCAATTTCATCTCCTCCTAAGTTTGATCCACCAAGTCCACCATACTTGATCCCTCATATCCCTTTACCATTTGATCCTGATCCCCCCATTAAACCAATCATGATGCATAGGGATCAAGATGATAATTAATGTCATGTATTATGTATTCCCAAATTTAGACCAATCAATTTTGATCAAATGGAATACTATCCTAGTGAAGTCCCAAATGAAGTAGGGAACCACCTTCCAAAGTTTCTAGGGAACAATGCAGTGACTAGTGATCAAGATTTGAAGCATTTTCACATTATCAACGAATACTATGAGGTTAAGCATGAGGATGTTTGCATTAAGTTATTTTTTCACATACTAAAATAATATTCTCGTGTGGTTCAATTTCCTTCCTTGTGCATGCATTGGGTAATGGGAATTAATGACAAATCTTTTCAAAATTTACTATGGTGATATATTTGATCCTAGGTTTCTTTTGGTAGAATTTGAGAAGATTAGGAACTGTAATGAGTGTGTGAAATATTTTCATAGTGTATTACTTGAGGGAAAAGGCTCTTACTAGTATTGGAATTCATTATGTCTCTCCAAATTGAGAATGAAATAAAGTTTGTGGGAAAACCTTTGAACAAGTGGGATGATGTGAAACTAGTTAATCCTAAACAAATACAGTCCACTAGGACATCCATCCTTAAGGAAATTATTAAGAATTTGGCCTCCACTGTTAAGAAAATGTCCTACACATTAGTTAGGGATGAGAAGGGGCTACCTCATGTGTCTATAAGTTAGGAGAGTGCTCCAAGCATGAATCAAGCGTAAGGGAGGCCTAATTTCTATATTATGGATAGTGATAGAGGAAAGAGGCCTACTCGTGATGATATAAATGATATAAATTAGATTAGAGGGGATGGAAAGGAAGTGCATGATCTATTCAATGCCAAAGTGAATGCTATGAATTGTGATATTGACATTGATTGGTGTGATAAATGCTTCCTTCTAAATCCTCTATGTGATACTACTAAAAATGTTGATGAATATGTAGAGGAACATGAATCTACATCTGATGATAAAATATTGATATTATATTGTCAAGTTTCCTAAAGAAAATTATCTGCCTCAATGAAATTATTGAGTGCTATAAATGTTATTTAGTTTTGGAGTGCAGTACAAAATGTATGAGTCCCAACTTTTGAAGGTGTTTTTCAATGTAATATGACACAAGAATATGAGATAACCAATCATGATTTTGAATTTTTAATATCAATCATGATGAATAAATATAATGGGATAATTCCTTCACTTGAGAATAGGTAGTTGCTAATTATGCAACAATTGCCAAAGATAAAGAATATAGCTTGAGAAGTAGTTAACAAGATGTTGCTCTTAAAATCACTACCCCTATAAATCCAAGGGTAGAGAATGCAAGTAAGGAAGTAAAGAATACTACAATAGCCCCAAATTCCTTCAAAGTAACACCTATTTCCCAAATTCCTAAACTAATAGGTGATCCAACCAAGAATGGATTACCTTTCTTATCTAGTGTTCCTAAGGGTGAGTGATTTTAGAACAAACCCACCCTTGAAGATCATTACTAAAAATACAATTTCATCCCAATGTATTCAACTTCATATATTGAATGATTGTATCCTAGTTGAAGGTGTTGTCACCCTTCCTCCTAATACTCCTCTTCCTTAATATAGCATGTGTTATATGTCTCAAGTGTTGAGTCAAATGAAAATCACTAGGCTTTGTGTTACTAAGAATACCTGAACAAAGGAAGAAAGCATTTGAATATTTTTAATTTTTCTAGAGTAAAACTACAAATGAGATGACTTCATCCCAAACACTCCTAAAAAATGATTTAAAATTAGATTAGGTTATTGAACCAGCCTCAAAAGTTTATTTGGGGACCACATTGGTAGAGATTTAGCTAAATGTGGATTCATTTCCCATAATGCTACTGATCAATGGATTAATTATCCACAACTACATGTTTGATTTTTGAGATTATTATAATATGATGCCCCTTAGTGTCCTAAATAAACTTGAAATAAATATCACATCTGCCTCTGGAAAGTATTATACCGTGGGTTCATGAGAGGTTCCAATTTTTGGACAAACTAAAGGGTTGGTAGTATAGTTGGATGAATATCCAAGTATTTGAATATATATGTGGTATTTGTGGACTGATCACCTAATTAGGGGATGATACTATCATGAAAATGGGTTTCTAACTTGGGTGGAAGTGTGTAAATGGACCTTTATTATGCTACCATTCCTTTGAAGGGTAAGATGGTCAAAATTCATATAGAGTTGAAGACGTTACATGTACATGAAGACCCAAAACATACTTTAAATGAGGTTTTTTACATATATGTTGAATTGGGTAGCTTCATTGGGAATGTGGATATTTTTAAACAACCTCTTATTCTTAATGTTGAGTTTGATAACGAATGTGTTATTTGGATAATGTGTTCTTACTGGGCTTGCTCAAATCTTGAAAGTGGAGCTAGGGTTATATTTTGTGCCCCTAATGATAAATGTCTCAAGTTTCCTATCAAGATATCCTTTGAGTGCATGATTAATACATATAAATATGAGACACTCTTGTTTGGTTTACAAATTGAACATGAACATGGAATTACATGTTTGATTGTAAAGGTTAATTTGAGCTAGTGATTAAGTAGTTCCATAATGCTTATGCCACCAAAAATAAAAGGATCAAATAATATAGGAATGTTGTATGGGATGCTTTAAATATTTATTATCATGATAGGAGTTTCAATAAAGAAGTTTATAGACTTACAGGTTTGGCTACTTAGCTTTATATTATCAATATGAACCCACACTATTAGTTTTAAGTGGAGGTTCTTATTAGGTCTTCAGTATCAGAAATTATTCACATTTGGCAAGTTTTTTATGATGACGAATAGATTAGAAGGTTTCTAAATTGTGAAGCTGAATTTCAAGGTCAGATCACAGATTTGGAATACATTGTTAAGGTTTGTGATGGGAAGGAAACCTTGTTTCACAAGGATATTATTCATCTGAAGACAAACACTCTCACTAGGGGATTGGTGAGTTTAGAATCATAGTTTAGATCATAAAAGATGTGATTGAAGACAATTTGGGGTTTAACAAACATACATAAAAGGTCTAGTTGGGTACTCACCTATATGCAGTATAAAAAGGAGCTTAAGTACAACTACTAAAAAAGTACAAGGATTGTATAGATGAGTCTTATTCTTAGTTGAAAGCCTATAGGGAAGATTTATTTCAACATGTCATCCCATTACTGCCTAACAACAAGCACTTTAACAGAAGTAAAGACCTATATACCCCATCTTGGCCACCAAGATGTGGGTTGAGTTAAATAAGCTAAGTGATGGTGGGATTATTTATCCCATTAGGTACACATCATGGGTGACAAATTTTGTCCCTATGATACATAAAATTGGTGACATTTACTTATGTGTGGATTTTTGGAACTTGAACAAAACTTATTTGAAGGATAATTACCCCCAACCTAATATGGAAAACCTAATTAAAGGTGTTACAGGATCAAAAATGTTGTCCACATTTGATTATTTCTCTATATATAACCTTATTTTGGTGAATGAATACCAAAGACCTAAGATTGTATTCATAATGCCTTAGGGCACATATGTTTATATGATGATGCCTTTTAGATTAATAAATGATGGTGTAATGTTTCATCAAGATAGGAATATTGCTTTTGTAGTGGTAATTAACAAATTCAAAAATGTGTCTCAAGATGACATTACTGTGTAATATAAGAATATAAATTAACATTTAGAGCATTTAGGAAAGGTATTCATTAGATTCAAGGAGTTTGACATTTAGCTTAGTCCCAAGAAATGTCACTTTGGAGTATAAAAATCCAAGATGTTGGGACATATAGTGTCTAAGGATAGTGTTATGATTGGATTCAAGTGATTATAATACATTAAGAAGGTGCCTATCCCATAGTCCAAGAATGAAATTTTTTCCTTCTTTGGACAAATCAACTTTGTAAGGAGGTTTGTGTCCAATTTTGTAGAGATTACTTTTCCTATTACATCCATGATAAAGAAAGACCAAACCATTAAATTAGAGGAGAAGGCCATGTAAGCATTTGGTGACATCAAACAAGCCTTAAAATTTTCCCATATCTTGGCCATTCATTATTACACAAAAGCATTTTTGATAGTTTCTTTTTCTTATAGTAAAAGAATCAAGACAATCGTTGTAATCCCATAGGTTTCTTTAGAAAAGATATATAAGGTTCTGAACTAAATTATAAAATCATAGAAAAATAATCTTTCACTCTCTTGAAGGATGTTAAGACATTCAAACCTTATATTACGAGTTCAAATATTGTTACATATGTATCACATACAATGTTGAAGGACATCTTCACTCAGATTGAAGCATCTAGTAAGAGATGCAAGTGGGTCAACAACTTACAAGAGTATGACATGGAAATTTAGATTGTCAATTTAGTGAGAGGGATAGATCTAGGGAACCTCATAGCTGAGACCAATTTATAGATTATTGAGGAAAACACTATTGTTTTTAATGTTGATTATTCCTTGAGTATAATTAGCTTATCTTCATGGTATAAATAGATTGTTTACTACTTGTAAAATTAGAATTATCAAGTAACTTAGATAAGAACCAAAGGATAACTTTCAAACTTATCTCCCAAAATTACCTCTTGACTGAAAGTGGATTGGCATAGAAGAATCCAGATAGGGTTCCCCTAAGATGATTGAAGACTTCCATAGTGGTGTATGTGGTGGTCACTTTTCACCTCAAGTTATAGTTGATCAAATTTTGAGAGATAGTTATTAATGTCCATATTTATTCAAGGGTATTTCCTAAAAAGTTATAATATATGAGAAATATCAGTGCTTTGTTGGAAGGTTGAAATCTTCTAGTTATATTCCCTTATATCTTATGATAATTGAAGGCCCATTTGGATAATGGGGAATGGATTTCATTGGGGAAATAATTGATTTATCTATCATTAGACATAGATGGACATTGGTTGCAACTGACTACTTCATGAAATGGGTTGAAGAAGTCCTTATAAAGAAGGATACATACCAAGTTGTTATGGACTTTTTATTGAATCAGATTATTTGTAGATTTGGTGTGCATGTCAGGCTAATTGCTAATAATTCCATGAGTTTTAAAGAAAACCCTTTTGTGGAAATGTGAAAAGAATATGGGAACACATTGATTTATTCTTATAATTACAACCCTCAAAGGAATGGATAAGTAGAATCTAATAACAAGAATTTTATCAAAATCATCAAATTTAGAAGCAAACAAGAAAAAGTGGGGTGAATATCTAAATTTTACCTTGTGGGATGATAGGATCACGCTTAAAGAGCTATAGGAAAAATCAATTTTGAGCTTATTTATGGAAATGAAGTTATTTTTCCTATTAATTTAAATTTTCCAACCTATATGTTTAAGCAAAAACTAGAATAAGATGAGCAAATTAACCACTATCAAAGCGAAGTGAACAAAATTGTTGATCTTGATGAAATTAAAAGATAAGCTCATGAGAGACACATCAATTTCAAGGGAAAACTATAGAGGATATTTGATAGGAAGGCCAATCCAAGAATTTTTTTGGTAGGTTGTCTGGTTTGACTTTGGGATAATAGGGATGGGGATAAAAGCAAACAAGGTAAATTTGATACATTGTATATGAGTCCATATTCTATTAACTACAGGATTGGGGAGTAAATATTATTCATAAGAGACTTGGATGGTGAGATACTAGAGCTACCATTTAATGGTAGACATATGAAACACTTCTTTGACTGAGTTCATGCATATGTACATTAATGTATAGTGTATAGCTTTATGTTTTTGTTTTATTTTTACCCCTCTATTTTGAGCATTGTTTGTACAGTGTATTTCATCATTTTTTATGTGTTTGTTTTAAGATCCTCTTGATTTATTCTTTTTAGTCTAACCTTGCCTAGTTGAGTTTCTATGAATGTTTTCTAAGAATTTATCAAGTGTTGACTTTTTGGCCCAATGGATTTGCACCTAGTCATGTTTTGGGGAATTTTTACAAACCCATAGTGGTGTGCATGCCCAAGTGAGAGTTAGTGTTAGTGAACAAAATTACACTTAGTAATTTTTGCCCTTATCAAGGTATTAATGAATGAATATTTTATTATTACCTCTTGTTTACAAGTATTCACCTAGGTTACAAAACTTTTCCTCTAAAATCATATTATAAAAACCTCACTCTCATGTTTATGTTTTGTCAATCTTGATATCATGAAGAAGCACATGGTAGATAAATGGAGTGGAGATTAAACTTAGCAAGTTTATAACTTACAATGTGCAATGGGTGTTTGGATCCTACAAAAGAAGAAATCGACATAAAACTATGTAGGGAAAGACATGTTCAAAAGGAAATTAGAAAATAATAAGTTGAAAATTATTTGTAAACTCCTAAAACCTACACACTTAAAGGACCCTAGACAAATAAATTCATAGCATACTTTAGAAAGTTTTATAACTTATGATTTGTTCAGTGATTTTAAGATCCCATACAAAAGGAAAAGGCATCAATTGTATAAGAGATATGGGTCCACATGTAGATAATCGATGGTAATTACAAATCATGAGGGAAATTTAAAATTTGTAGATTTACAACTAGAGGCATAAGAGTATATGTGTCTTCAAAAGATTGAAATGATGACTTCATAAAGACATCATGAGCTATATAAAGGCTAAGTGTTGAGTCATAGTGAATATTACTAATGCTATTATAGGTACTATTGAAATGGTTCAATTAAATGTGTACTAAAGTATAGTGCCACAAAAAATGAATCACTATCCAAAGCTTAGTCATCATATAATAAGGAATTTGAAGTCCAATAATTTTTACTTTTCTAGATAGAATACAAGCTCTGAACAAAGTTTTAAAGTAAATATTCACCAATTATATCTCTAAAAAACATATTCCCATGGAATAAAGCATGAATGATAAGATTATGAAAAGTAAATTTGTGTGGAAGCATTCATTTGAGTGGGAAGAGTTTTCTCATGCTGGTATAAAATATAGTAGATTTATTGAAAGAGAATATGGAAACCCACTAAAGGAAGATGTGTAGAATCTAAGGGGATCGATTCTTTGTTTCCCATTCAAGAAATGACCTTTGACACCATTTACAAGGATTTTGATTTAGTGGGTCAAGTTAATAATGGATAAGGTAGAAACATTAGCATTTGTGTTGCCTATTTTGTGTCATTATCTAGGTTGAAAAAATGGTAAAGATAGGAACAAACCCTATGCACGACCACCTAGTGTGATTGTTTTGGTTCCATCTCAAGATCTAAAAAAATAGGTTCATTTTGATTTTGAGAGTTATGGAGGATCTATTGGAATTAATACATGATACTTATAGAGATGCTCTATATGTTCCATAAGAATATGCATTACGTATAGGTGTGGATATTTCTATTGGGACATCTCGTTGTATCAAGGATCATATATACAAAGGGTATCTAAATATGAAATTATTAAAATTTAGTGTCCTTGATGAGGATGATGAAATAATTAACATAGGATTTATGGATGTGGTGGAGTCATTCTTGGAAAATTTCAGGATGTAAGCAAGGTTTAAACACTTCTTTTTATTGGAATACTACTGATTTGAGTAGAGAAGATAACTTCTAAAAGGAAAGAATATGGAATAGTATGGAAAGGTCATTCCTTTCTTTAGTTTGACATGCCTTACCAATCTTGAAGGCTTATAATAATTTCTTATTGGTATATATTATGGAGGATGAATAACTACTAGTAAAATATTTAAAATTATAATGTCTTGGAAAGTTGTAGCTCATAAATTTTGGTTTTTTGGGTTTTGCTACTTGGAGATGGAAGTATATTTTTATGATCCTTTAACAAGGTAGAATGGATTTAGGAATAAAAAAATGGATGAGTAAATAATGGCTAAAAATAAAGTCTTGGATTCTAAGAAAATTGTCTACAAGGTCCTTCGCTAAACCAGATTGAATGGTTGACCATGTGGAATTCCCAAGTGGGAAAAGTAATGTGCAAAAGCATGTTTTGGAAAAATACAGCTTGTAATATGTAGTCCAAATTCCCAATCCCACTAATTAACTCAAAATATAATAATTCAACTCAAATGGAGTTCCATTGAGATTTTAGAGAGGAATGCAACTTTACATTTTTACAAATATGCAAATTGTAAATTACACTTGGATCTAGCAAACCCACTAGTCAACTCTAGTCAAACTTGAGGTCTCAGTTCAAATCATAAATTTCAAAGTCAAATGTAATTTTCCATTTTTTGAAATTAAACTTGAAGTTCCAAACTTCATGAGGATACTTTTTAAGGGAATTGCAACTATAGCTTGAAACTTATGAAATTACAAATTGCAAATTGTGCTTGAAGTTCCCAAGTGTGTGAGGGAACATTTGAGGGGAACTATAACTAAAAATAGAAAGTTATAAATTCACTAGTTGTAAACCTTCTATTGAGCTCCAGATTCTTGCCATATAAAGGAAATGCAAAATTGCAAATGGGACCTAGAATTCCCTATAAGTAAAAAAGGTGAACAATAATGCACTTAAGCTATATAAAAGTTTGGAAGCAACCATAAAATTCAAAATTGAAAATTTTAAAGTGTGGAAAAGAACATTAAAGTCAAAAGGTGAAAATGTAAAAAATTAACTAAGTCTTACATTTTCAATTTTTTTGCTTATTTCAAATACATCCATAGAGGAGAAATATTACATTGGTTGCATGGACAAGGTGGGACATTTCAATCACATCATTCAAATGGCCATGGATGTATAATATTCCCATGAAATAATTATAAATCAAGGCTATTATTTGCCACACAAAAGAGGAAGGGTAGTTATCTAGAAGTTTCCAAATTTGCAAGTTAGTGGTCAAGTAAAGCCAAGTAGATGCACAAGAAGACAAAGAGTTTGTTTGGTTTTCAAATGAATCTTTGCCTTCAATCTCAAATTAAACACATTTATATCTAATCATATCGAGGTTTGTTTTCAAATATTAATCATTACATGGAGAGGAAGTTATAAGAATCAATTTTCCTTCAAAGACATGAAGATTCTAGGCATGACAAAGAGCATATTCTGGCTAGAGTATCTTTGTATAACTTTGAGAGATGATTGGAAGTTTGAAATATTGAAAATTTTATCACATATTCTGAAATAAAATAGGGTGATAAATTTTTATAAAAGGAGGGCTTGTTCTCTTTTCTAAGCTTCTTTCTAGTTTTAGGTTTTCTTAGGTCTAAGATCATTCAAATTTCAAGATCCCATTATTGTATGTGTATTTTGTATATCTTGGTAAGGTGGTTGCATATATACAACCATTATCAAGCTATGCGAGCATTGTAATATGTCTCCCATATTCAAGGAGCAAACTCACCATTCTTGTCCCCATGGTAAAATTCTAAAATAATTATGTATATAAGCTTTATTTTCAAGATAATGGAAAATAATTGTGATTTGTGTTCTTTCCTATTAATGAAATGAAATAAAATGTTTTACAACTTCTATTGATTGGATATAAATTTTTATGCTTGTGAATGGTTGCCATCTTGGGAATAAATCTAGGTTATAAACCCCTTTCTACATTGTGATTTAGAAATATGTTATTGATAACCTCTTAAGGGAACCATGGTTTTATGGATTTGATAGGAAAAAAATTATGAATCTCTAGATATAATGTATGTTATAGGGTTTCAAAAATAATTTGAGTATTTTCATTGTATTAACACCAATAGATGGAAACTATTCCTGATAAATTCCTTACATTCTCTCTTAGTTTTCTACATTTTTTCAATTGAATGATGTCAGTTATGTTGAAATACTTCTTGTTATTTAAAAAACCACACCATCACACCTCTCCTTTACATTTACCTAACTTGTCCTACCATGTTCTACCCTGTAAATAATATAACCTATTGAATATGGTAAGGGTTATTTGCCTACAGATACATAAATATTGTATAAAAAATGTGAATGTGTTTTGTGCTTTAAATTCCGACATTGTAGTCTTCCATTTGGCCCTATGTTATTGGAAACATATTTAGAAATGAAGGTTTCAAACATATCAACATCTTTCTTTAGTAACTTGTGACTAACCTAGTGCATCTGATCAGTCTATGTGATAACTCTTCCCAGGTGGAGTGCACAAACATGGTTATGCCTTTGTCAAAAATGTTTTTTTTGTGTGCAAAAAATCCTCATGGAGATTGTATTTAAGTATCTCTGTATACGAGCAAGGTACCCCTTAGGTCCTTTCACCTTGGTTTAGATAGATCTAGATATAATATGGAGCTAACCATACCCTTTATTGGTGTTTTGTAATCATTATCTATGATTGGTCCATCTTGATGTTAAACCCGTACCTATCTACGATGATATATTTATGGTTTTTCCATCTTCATTCACCATTTTCTCAAATTATGAAAGGGTAAGGGAAAGAGGTGTACAACTGAGAACCAACAATATATAAACATCTCTGAGACTCAATAATGATTTATAAACAGATCAAATAATGTATTCTCCTATTTTTAGTAAGATTTATCTTATTTATTGCTCCAGTAAGAATTTTATTTCAATTTTAGATAGATTGTTTCCATTACGTTTAGGTTAATTCTTTAATTTATTGTTTTAGATTGTTCTATTTTCTAATCAGATAATTTATTTCTAGTTTAAGTTATTTTCATTGTATTTTTTGTTTAACTATTTACCTCTATGTTTTGATTAGCTTTTTGGTTTCAAGTTAAATATTCAATTTTGTTTCTTTGTTCATATTTCTTACTCATTTAGATTTTTATCTTTCTGTTTAATTGTTTATCTTTATTTTATGTTACTTAATTATCTTATTAGATTACCTAGTTTGTTGTTTTATTTATTATTTCTAGTATAGTTTTCATTACTTAGCTATGTAGTTAATAATTTGAGTTAATTTAGTATATTATTTTACTTTGTTACTTTTCTTTATTTATTTTTAATCTAGTCGAATTTATTTGATTTTTAAATAAATTTTATATCTTTATATATATCATTTAATATTTTTGAGATATTCTTTTATATTTATTTTATCAGTGAGTGTGATAAATTTAATTTCTTTTTCCTTATATAGTTTTCATTTCCATTGATTTAATTATATTTAGTTTTCTATAATTACATTTATTTATGTTTATTTTAGTTCTTGTCACATTGAGAGAATAATAAAGAGTTAGTTTTTTAAGAAACTTATACATATGATGGATATTTCCTTCAATAAATTTCCTCATTCATAGGATTTACTCTATTGGATAGGTTATATTATATCTTCTTTAATCTGATACTAATTTAATTATAAATAAGTATTTGATTTCTATAATATAATGATGCATGATTAAATGTTTGATTTAACTAAATTATTAATACAACTATTAAAAATCCTCTTTATGCATCTTATGATAAATATTATTTTCATATATCTCTTATGATTAAAATAGTCCAATTCTATCTTGACCTTTGCGATAAGAGCAAGGGTTGATTCATTGACGTAAGAAAAAAGCATGATCGACAAGCTTAATAAAATGTTTGATTTTGCTAACCTATTCATAAAACTATTAAAAATATAATTTTCCCATCTTAGGATCAAGATTTTTTCCATATATCACATACTATTAAATTTTTCCAATTCCATCTTGTCCTTTGTGATAAGATTAAGGGTTGATTCATTGATGTAAAAATATTCAGTGTCAACAAGTTTGGCAACTCCACTAGGGGATTTCATAAATATTATCTTTATTTTCATATATTTTTTCTTATATCAATCCTTATTATTTGTTCTAGTTCTTATTTCCCATGACAATTGGTGATCACCCTCCTATCATCCAAATTTAAGTTGATATTTATAAACATCAAATGAATATTGTTTATAAACTTGTTCATTTTATTTGGTATATTATACATTATTATTTGCATTGCATTATTTAGGTTATATCCAAGGGAGAGCATGAATCAATGTTAAATATAGATTGGTATTCTAATCTCTGTCATGGAAAATAGTTTCATATTCAAGAAGAAAATCATCGCATTCAATGATAAAAGGATAAAAAAATTATTTTTAATCCTCAACCTATGACACATTTTATTTATACATATTTCCCTTTAAATATTTTAAATCAATACTAACTCTAATAAAAACATAGATTTAAAACTAACCTATCCTTGTAGAGGAACCTATTAGAACTCCCAATAGAATAACAAATAGAAGAGAGGGTTTGAGATCTGATTTTTGTTTTGCATAACAATAGAGAATAAGAAGATGTCACTGATATTGAAGTAAATTTTGATGTAGATAATGAGATTGATGTGATTCATTTTATTCATGGGAATATAATTAACATTTCTAATCATCCTAGAAGATTAACTTCACTTAAAGCACCTAATATTTTTAGATTTTTAAGAAATCCTTGTGTGTCTTGGGAAGATCATTTAGATGCTTTTAAGCTAATTTTTGATACTTTAGGTATTTATAATGAAATTTATTCTCTTAGATTAGTTTTATAAACTTTAGAAGGTAATTCTTATTAAATTTTTATTAATTTTTTTGCTAAGGTGATTAGTATAGGGAAAGATGTAGAATATTGGTTATAGATTTCTTTTTAAAAAGCTTAAAGAAGATTTATATATAGTCAATGAATGATTTAATATTTATATTTATCTAGAAGAAAATTTAAATTTTTATTACTATATTTACCAAGCTACATTAAAACATTCCTTATGACATTAGACCATATTAAAAAATAATAGATTGAATTCTTCTTAGTATTTTACCTTTAATTTATAAAATGTCCATAGAAGATAAAGATATAGTTGAATATGATAAAACTATTATTTTATACATAGATTATGAAAATTAAATTAAATTGTTGTTGGTTTTAAAAATAGAGATTCCATAGATTTATCTTCTAATAATGTATAAATTTAAATGGTCATTCATAATCTTGGGAAAAAGTTGGTCACTATCAATAAACAAATAAATGGTAAAACTTTTAAATTGGGTAAAAATTATAATCCTCATAAAAATAAAAATGAGGAACAAGTTCACTATTTTAATGTTTGGTAATTAGATCATGACCCTAACACAATCATAATTATTCAAAAGAGTTAAAAAAATTTCCATGGAAAGGATAGTATTTCCATTAACTTATACGCCAATTGAAACATGCATTTTTTTAATGAATCTTTGAATAAAATAAAGACTTCAAATAATTATATTTTATAAATAATATAAAGTGATTATGGTTCTTACCAAAAATATTATTCAAACATGGCTAACAATTAGTCTTTTTCTTCTAAACTCTCTATGCAAGATAAATGTAAAACTTGACATTATATTACTACCTTGCTTAAATCTAATGTAAATTATAAGAAAAATAATAGTTTTTGTACTACATTAAATAATACTCAATATCCTACTTATAATCTTAAAAATTATAGTCACATTCATCATCTTCATGTTAGTGCTTATAATATTATTAATCGTGCAGCTACACTCAAAGCTAATTTTTCTTTATTTCAATTTGTTAGTTTGCCTAGATAGATTGATAAGATAAATAGTATAATTAAAACCCCAAATACAAAAAAGGTTATATAATTTCAAGGATAATCCAATAATAATGAACATAATTTTGTGTTTGCTCGATACAATGGCCCTCTTGTTGATTAAACTCCATTTTATGTTTCTATTAGGATTGAAAAAAAATTATTCAAAATTATATTATTGATATATGATCTTTAAGTAATATAATTCCTAAATATAACATATATCAATTAGGTATATGTTATGAAACTGATAATGAAAATCTCATATGTTTGAATCTTGTCAAACTAAGAGTTATGGTAAATTTTGTGATATCATTATCAGAATTACTTAATATGGAAGAATTAGATGACATCTAATGTTCAAGTTTTATAAATCCATGTTATCTACATAATATTTATAAGTATATATTAGTCTAATGCAATTAGTGTTTTTGTAAGAAAGAATACACCATGGGTTCCCATTGGAAATGAAACTATGTTCATGCATAAAGAGGAATAGAATAGTAATCCCATTGATTCCAGAATAACTACAGTTATGTATATATTTGAATTGATAATTAAAATTTTTTTACATTACATGAAATTGAATAACATAGATACAAAACATTTTATACATATATTATATGGTCTCTTTTGTTTCATGGAGCTTGATCACAACATGTTAGTGGTGTTGAAATTGATTTAATATCTCTTTTTGGTAAAATATATCCCTATGCTTATAAATAAATTTTTTATAATACTAATAATAATATATATTTTTAACGTGTATGTTTATGTCTTCAAAATTATGTTGAATTTAATATTAAGTATTTATTGTTTTTTTGAGATTTTAAATTGATTATTAGACAAGTTAGGGATATTTATAACAAAAGTTATGCTCCCCATGATACATACACTCATAAAAATTTTCCACTCTTGGAGAGCTCTAAAAAATTTAATATTACTCATATTATTATAGAAATTAATTTTCATGTTGATAAGCTTGATATTTTTGCTTCCAATCTCAGCTTGATTGAAAGCCAAGCAACTATGGATTTCTCTTTTTTGAGATTTTAACACTAAAAGTCCCTAATTTAAAGTTACTATATTTTAAGTTGTGATGAACATATTAATTCCTTCTTCAAGATCAATTATTTATACTATTTTTAAAAAAAAATGAGTTGTGATCACTATTTGTATTTAATAATTAATAAATTGTATGTTGGTTTCATTATCTTAGAATCAATGTTCACTCCAAATAATCAACCTAAAGTTTCATGAAATAGAGGGACATCTAGGAGAATAATAGGAGAGACTATTTTTATTAATGTTAGCACTAAATAAGATCCTAAATTTGTTTATTTAATAATTTAATATAATATTAAGGAAAGAGTACAATTTATCAAATTATTCAAAGAATTTATTGACATTTTTTATTAACCATATAGATAACTAAAGCGTTATATTACCAAAATAATTAAACTTGATATACCTATGGAAATTGGTATAAAATATGTTGTTAGATTAATTAATCTATATTATGTAATAATGTAACATTATGTTTTATATAATGTTATTACGTAGGTTAGTAAACTTGTTAGTTTGTTAAAGGCTATATTTATTCCTTTGTTTATGTTTATTATACGTAGGCTTGTCTTTAGTCTTGTATAGAGTCTAAGTTATAAAGGTTGTAACTATGATTTTTCCTATTTAATACGATTTCATAATGTAATGAAGAGTAGATTATGGCTTCTTAATATATCTAATATGTTAGTAGAGACAATGGTGGGAAAATCTTGAGAGAGAAGCCTGTGAAGGGGGAGGTTTGGTTTAGGGAGGAAGCATGAGAATTACACATACCCAGTGTGAACACCATCTAGTAAGATCAAAACAAAAGAATAATAGATTATTTTCTTATTCATCATTGCTTTACCAGATAGTACAGAGCCCAAAAATGTGGAATTTTTTTCTTGTTTTACTTTTTTTTGGATTTATAAAATTTTACTTTTCGAGATAATCCTATAGGTGCAAACGTAATTGAAATTGGCTAAGTATTTTACCCAAAAATTACATTTGAAGTTTATAATTAGTTTATTTCATATGGTTTGGGGAAGATACAATATTTTCATTCCATCACTTTTTTTTGTGAGTGAGTGGTCTAAAAATTTCTATTTTTTGAGAAGAAATGATAGGAATTGATGAAATTCAATTTTATTGAATATTTCTTCCAGAGTCTGCATCTAAAGTTTTTCAAGTAGATTAATTTTCTAATTAGCTGATTACTTTTTATCAAAATTCTAATCTAATGTTTTATTATTTCAATTAATTTTATTTTTTTAACTAAAATTATTCAAAACTTTAGCTTATAAGGGTTATTGGGGCCTTATGGTGACTAATTATGATGGAAGTTTCTAAAGGGTTGAAAATTTCACTATTTTCTATGTTTTTTATCTATTTTTTGATGGAGTATGAATTTTAAAATTAGGGTTGTATATATCCAAATTTACTTAGTTTTGTCTACTTTTTGGTATTTTTAAAGATGAAAACTTTAAAAGCTCTCAAATGATGTTAATTTTTTTGCTAAAAATTAGAGGTATTGACCAATTTTTTATTTGAATTAGTGGGTAGGAGGAATTTTATGTAAAGTCATTATAGTTTTATTGGTATTCAATTTATTTTGGAAAAACTAGGTTCAAGTGGCTAGTTTACAACACCTATTGTTACCATATTCAAAAAAATTGATAGAAGAAAATTTCAATATATAGAGTCACATATATGAATATAAAAATCTTGATCAAATAGTGCTTGATAAAGAGAAAAAGCCTGTGACTAGTTATGATGACTATGATAATCATCACTATGAGGCTCTTATATTGTTAAAACTATTAGTAGTAGATAATCTAATATTAGAGGTCAAAAATGTGAGCATTGCATCATTTTTGTGGACTAATATTACTTATAAATAATAAGTGTCTGAAGCTGATAGGGTATTCTATTTGAATAATTTTTTGTTTTATACTAAGAATAAAGAAGGTGGCTCTATTTTTGAGTTTTAGTTGTAGATCAAGGATAACAGTGATCAGTTAATGACTATGTAGAATCCTATTAATGATTAATATTTTATTGCTCTAGTTATGTAGAATCTTCCACCTTCATTTGAGTCATTTATGGAGTCCTTGTACATGATTGTTGAGATGCAAAATTTCAGCTTTGAAAAGTTATCAACATTGTTATTACAAAAGAAGAGAAGGTAGGTATAGTCGACTACATCAACATCAAAATTGATAGAGAGTACATTTATTACATAAAATTTTAACATATAAGGAAGATGATATAGTGGTAGTCATTGATCCATTGATGATACCTTCAAATTTGGTTAGAATTAATCATAGTGTAAATGCCACTATTATAATAAACTTGGTCATTTCAATAAATATTATCATAAGTAATAATATGATTTGACAAAGTAGTCACAATATACAAATATTGTTGAAGAAGATGAACATAGTTTGGTGGGTGAATTTGCATATGTGTTATGACATAACCAGTCAAAGGAGTTAAGAACATGGTACTTTGACTCAGGGGATTTGCGACACTACATGTGTCACAGAGATTGGTATGCAAACATTGTTGAAGATACTAGTTGAAATGAAATAGTTTCCTGATCTGTAAACGCCACTGATACACTCAAAGTGAAGTTTAAAAACTATTAGATTTTGAATTTCTAAAACATAAAAAATTCTCAAAATACTCAAAATAACTTGCAATATGTTTGGAAAAAGTGTTCTTGATTATCAAATTGGATTGGAACTGTCGAATGACTATTAACTTCCATTCACCAATAAAACCAAAATTTGTTTTTAAATCAAATGTCATAAATTGTCAAAATTTAATCTTTGAATGATTTTATAATTTAAAAATAAGAAAATTGAATTAAAAATATGCAAGCAAATCATAGATTACAATCTGACATTAATAATAGTGTTTGGTATATTTTACCTACATCTCTAGGTCCACCCAATAGCGAGGACCATTTCTATTAAATTTGCACAACAAATTGGTTAAAAATTACTTTGAAACACTGTACAACTTCCCTTAGGCCTGATCTCTATCCAAGAACTCCACCTCACTGATATACTCAAGCTCGGCCACACATAAATTCTTCCTCACTCTTCAACCCCTTCCGAATGTGTTTTGGTCCTTCACTAAAACTATTGGTATATCTAAATAATAATAATATACTTCTCTTTTTAATTACAAAACATAATTAAAAAGGCTTACTTACTGTGTACAAGGTTAGATATTAGAGAAAATTCCATTTGGTAACTATCTCAAAAATTCCATTTACCTCTCAGCCTCTTAATAGAAAAAACATAGTCAGTTGAATGCTTTTTCTTTTCAAATACAAATTTGTGCCTTTCATAACACTTCCAAGTCCATAGCTTGGTTGGTCAATGCTTATCCCTTTTACATGAGAAGTCACAGGTTCAAGTCTTATCCCATCTATTTGGGTGCTAAGCTTATCTATTATCCCACATTATCAAATGGAATAGTTCTCTAGGATTTAAAAAGGTAATCATCCTCCTTGCATAATTTTGATGCCCCTTTTGGTGGGCTCAATGCACCAAACATAATACATGTTCTTTCGTTATAGTACCAACTTAGCTTTGGTTCATTGCTTTAAGTACCAACCTAGCTTTGGTTCATTGGTTCAATTACCAACCTAGCTTTGGTTCATTAGTTCATTGGTTCATTGGTTCATTGGTTCATTAGTTCATTGGTTCAAGTTCTAACATAGCTTCTACACTATCTTTGCATAGATCCACCAATGATGTAATGTGGCCTTCAATCTTGAGGCTTGTCCTCTTCTCACATTCCAAACTTAGCATGGGTATTCTTGGACATGGCATGCATTTCGGTGACCCATTCTTTAGTTCTTAACTTGGCATATGATGTGGTATTGGGGCACGCATTTCTCATGGTATCCAACATTCGCATTTATTTTTAGCTTGACTCAACAAGTGGCTAGAAGGCATGGCAATTATGGTTCTCCCATGTGGCTAGGGCATGTCACCACCTAATTGGACCACTTGGTGTCCACATTGTGACACATAATCTTGTGACACCACATTTTTTACTTGTCGCATCAAAACTTTAGCGGCCTATAACTTTTGCATACAGTGTCCATTTTACAAATCGTGAAAAGTGCCAAAAATATCTCAAATAGCTATATGTTATGCAATTAGTTTCATAATGACTTGAATTTTTTTAAACTAAACTCTAGATCACACCTCTCTACAAAGGAGGCTTTTGGTCTCCAAAAGTCTACTATCACTTGAAATCTTATAACTAGTCTACTGCATCACATCACATAGAACCCAATTATAGTAAAGTGATAAAAATTGGAAAAATAAATGATTCAAAACTCAACTAAAAATGCCTACACATGGCATGAGTAAAAGAATCTACAACTACCAACAATTTGATCACAACATACCAAAACTATCTGCCCATGTCACATCATGTAAAGTGGTGAACTGTTAATAATAGAAACAATTCAAAATGGAACTGCAAAACAAGTTTTTTAATGCTAAAAACATACAATAAATGTTGTGGACAAGTTTAAATTCAATGCCTTGGTTTCAGTCTTATATGCTAAGCACATGTGAACAACACAAAGTGTATACCTAACATCTTAAACATGCCCATAGGGTCTTATAATGCATTTATACACCAATGTGACAAAAATAGATACATTATAAAAATAGAAGTTAAGTATGAGATAAGTGTTGTAAGTAAATTAACTCAACCCACAACATGCATTCTGATATCTCCAACTGATCAAATGAGTTCAAGTCTTATAGACAACTCACTTAACATAAATAAGAGTTTCAAAACATAGAGCTATTCAACACGAGAATTGAATTACATAAAATGATGAACCTATCTCTAAGTGTTCTCACATACTCTACTAATGCATCATCAAAGGTTTTTCTTTATCTTGAAATAATTCTTGACAATTCTTTGACAAACAAGTACATTATTAATTCACTTAATCAAATTTTCTACCTGGTTAACTTGATTTCCTTAGTGGATTCCTTAACATCATTATGGATTGATTTAAATTTGTTGACCTTATTAATAGGTTGATAAATCATGTTAGTTTTACCATGTTTAAAATGATAAGACGATTGAAGTTTAAAACAATGATAAATCTAATGTCCACTCTTATTGCATTGAGTGCAAACAACCTTCTTAGGTGAGGTCTCCCATTTACTTCTTCTCACTTTGCCATGACGGGAATGGTTTTTAACACCTAAAATATTCTTAATCATATCATGACTCTTCCAAAAAAATGCAAAACCATAGTTATGCATCACAAAAAAAGTTCATGGAAATGATTGCATCATCTTCTGAATGTTAAATCCAAATTTCTTAAACATAAAAAGTGGATCAAAAGATTAAGTGCTAACTCTAGTGTAGGAAATAGGAGGTGGATTCTCAATACCTCTTCTACCTTCCTTCTTACATCATACATGATCTACTAGTGGCTTTGGTCCTTTTCTATAAGAAGCTTATCTTCCCTTACCCATGGAGGAAGTTTCTCCTTTATCTACCTGCTCACTAGTGTAACCTAAGCTTGCATGAAGAGATCTATGATCTACCTGTATTGGGTTAGTAATTCCTTGGCCATCTTGACCAAGACCTCTTCCAGTAAAGCCCATTTTCATCAACAATTTGGATCCTATAACCTTAGTGCGTTGTTCAAAATTACCTAAAGCATCATTAATTGAATCTGAATCTAAATGGAAAGAAGTTGTAGATGAATTACGTGGTGAATAACCTAAATTGCATTCATTCATAGTCTCTGCATCTAAAATAAAAGGTATGGCATTCTTTGCTTCACCACACTATAATTTGATGAAGAGCTCATCCTTAAATTCAAGCTCTGATTTCAAACTTGCAATCTCATTATCTAAGGAGTATAATCAAGCTCTCATGAAAGCATTCTATTCCTGGATATATTGTTTATATGCTTCAAGCTCATCAAGATTAGATATATGTGACAAATTTCCCATGGTTTCTTGAAAACACACTTACTCCACAACCACAAACTATAATCTAATCAAGTGATATTAAAAACCAATAAACTAAAAGTAACTATCAAATCATAATCAGAAGCCATCCCTGCTTTCTAAATACTTTGATACCAATTTGATCTGTAAACACCACTGATAAACTCAAAGTGAAGTTTAAAAACTATAGATTTTAAAGTTATCAAACTTAAAAAATTCTTGAAATACTAAAAAGAACCTACAAAATGTTTTGCAAAAGTGTTCTCAGTTATCGAATTGGATTGGAACTGTCAAATGAATATTAACTTCCATTCACCAATAAAACATGATTTTGTTTCAATTCAAATGTCATAAAATGTCAAAATTTAATCTTTGCATGATTTTATAATTTAAAAATAATAAAAATACATTAAAAACATGTAAGCAAATGACAAATCACCATCTGACATTGATAACAGAGTTTGGCATATTTTGCCTACATCTCCATGGCTGCACAATAGTGAGGACCATTTCTATTAAATTTACACAACAAATGGCTTACAAATTATTTGGAAATGCTGCACAACTTCCCTCAAGCCTGATCTATGTCCCATAACTCCACCTTGATGATATACTCAAGCTCAGCCAGATGAAAATTCTTCCTCAATGTTCAACCCCTTTTGAATGTGCTTTAGTCCTTCACTCAAACTATTGGTATATCCAAATAATAATAATATAATTATCTTTTTAATTACAAATTATAATTAAAAAGGATTAATTACTATGTACAAGGTTTGATATTGGAGAAACTTCCATTTGGTAGCTATCTCCAAGCTTCCATCTAGCTCTCAGCCTCTTAATAAAAAAACACAGTCGACTGAACACTCTTTTTTTCAAATAAAAATTCATGCCTTTTATAACACTTCCATGTCTGTATCTTAGTCAGTCAAGGCTTATCCTTGCTACATGGGAAGTCATAGGTTCAAGTCTTATCCCATCTATTTGGGTGCTTAGCTTATCTATCATCCCACAGTAGAAAATAGAATGGTTCTCCATGATTTAAAAAGGTAAGCAACCTCCTTGCATAATGTTGACCCCACTTTTGGTGGGTTCAAAACGCCAAACATATTACAAGTTCATTGGTTCAAGTACCAACTTAGATTTAGTTCATTGGTTCAAGTACCAACCTAGCTTTGGTTCATTGGTTCAAGTTACATGTTTAGCTTTGGTTCACTGGTTCATCAATTCATTGGTTCAATTTCCAACTTAGCCTCGACACTATCTTTGAACAGATCCAACAATGATGTAACGTGGCCTTTAATCTCAAGGCCTATCCTCTTCTCACATTCCAAACTTAGCATGGGTATTTCGGGACATGGCATGCATTTTGCTGACCCATTCTTGAGTTCTTAACTCGGCATATGACATGGTATTGGGGCACGCATTTCTCAGGGTATCCAACTTTGGCATATATCTTGAGCCTAACTCAACAATTAGCTAGAAGGAATAGCAATTATGGTTCTCCCATGTGGCTGTGCCATGTCACCACCTGATTGGACCACTTGGTGTCCACATTATGACATGTCATCTTACGACACCACATAATTTACATGTCACATCAAAACATCAATAGCCTATAACTTTTGCATACAGTGTCTATTTTGCAAACCACAAAAAGTGCCCAAAAGCTCTCAATGAGCTCTATGCTATGCCATTGGTTTCATAATTACTTGGAAACTTTTTTAGAACTAAAATCCAGATCATTTCCTTAGGTGATGGTTGAGTTCATGATGTGAAAGGTTATGGAGATGTTAAAATTAAATTGAATTATATCATGTAAAATTTTTGGAATGTTTATTTTATCCCTGACATGAATATAAATACTCTTTTCATCAATTAAATAAGTATGAAACCTAACCTTTATATGAAATTTTAAGGAAACAATTGCATGGTTTAGATTCTCTATGATAAGAAAGTCATTGCTACAGGGATTGGTGTGAAGGGTGTATATAGACTAGTTGATCCAAAAATAGGTGATGAGCATGCACTACTAGTAGTGGATAAATCTATTAAACTATGGCATAATATGTATGTTCACCTTGATTATGATCACTTACATATATTAGGTCAGATTAATATGGTGAATGGAATGGTTTTTATTCAAAATACTCATAATGTATGTTTAAGATGTCAAATTGATAATAATGTTTCACTTTCATTTGACATTGATAAGCAAGAGAAAACTCCAAATGCATTGGATTTGGTACATATGGGTTTGCATGGTCCAATTTGAACACCATCTATTTTTGGAGTTTTGTATTACTTGTTATTCATTGATGACTTTTCTAGGAAAATGTGGGTTTGTTTCCTACATAGAAAGTCATAATGTTTCTCTAACATTGTTTCTTGGAAAGCTATGGTAGAGAAATAGGGAGGGAAATAAGTAAAGGCTCTATGATTTATTAAAGGGAATTAGTTAATATTTGGTAAACTTAGATAATTATACAAGGAAGGAGGAATACACATACAAATTTGGTCACAACAAAATTATGTCATGGCAAGGCAAAACAAGATAGTGATGGAGATGGCACGATGTATGGTGGATAGTTAGAATATACCATATCAGTATTGGGTAGAAGCTGTCAACACTATAGTGTTCATCTTTAATAAAAGTCCCCATAAACTTGAGCAAAATGTAACACTGAAAGATGCATGGCCAATAAAAACACTAGATGTAAGTAATTTACATGTTTTTGGATCTACTACTATATTGGGCAAATAATACATGTTTGTTGTCTATTGTGAGTAGAGGAATGCATATAGGTTAATATATGTCTCTATATATATATAATTATGGTGAGTAGGGATGTTCTTTTAGATGAGAAAGTATGATCAATTTCTAATAATGGTAAATCTACTAAAAGTATTATAGTGATATCTACTAACAATGTTTCTAGAATAAGTTCTAGTACTAAAGTAATGGGGCTAAAAGATGGAAAAACCAGAGGAGTCAAGTTCTAGTGATAAAAAGAGTGTTTCTAACTCTTCACAATCAAATCAAGAAGACCAACAAAAAATGCGTAAGTTGTACTATATGACTATGTAGGATGTTCGAAAGGGTGAATTGCCTTATTTGATAGAAGGGCAATGCTGAATGTTAGGAAAAAGGGAAGTGCAAGGTGAAGAGTAGGTTAATTTTTATTGAACTATTGTTTCATAGGTATTAAAACTAAGGACAAGTTTAAATACAGAATTAAAACCCAAATGGAAGCGTTCCATGAAGGTTGGTGAAAAAGGAAGGGGCATAAGTAGACAACACACCCATGTTGTGTGTACCAAATGTCCAAAAATTATACAAGAATAGAGAACATTAAGCGTTAAGTTGTCAAAAACTCTTCACATGAATAAAATAATATACCACCATCCCTTAATGACTAAAATAATTTTTTTAGTCGTCATTACAATAGTATGATTAAGTATATACAAAACTCAACCAAGGTGTATTATTGTTGCCTTTATAGTGATGTATCCAAATATCCCTATTATTTCCAATCCATCTTACTGGAGTATGTGGGTAATGTGTTGATGAAACCACCAAGTAGTGAGGGATATGATATTGGATATTGAGATCACTAGATTCTGTTATTTCTTGAGTTATTGTCATGTCTTGGATGTGTCATGCTTTACCTCTTTGTTAGAGTGATCAAGTATGACAAAAAGTTTTGAATATACATCAAGATTAAACAACATAGATTATCACCAAAGAGATATTCATGTGAAGATTTTTTGACAACTTAACGCTTAATGCTCTCTATTCTTGTATAATTTTAGGACATTTTGTGCACACAACATGGGTGTGTTGTCTACTTATGCCCCTTCCTTTTTCGCCAACCTTCATGGAACGCTTCCATTTGGGTTTTAATTTGGTATTTAAACTTGTCCTTAGTTTTAATACCTATGAAACAATAGTTAAAGAAAAATTAACCTACTCTTCACCTTGCACTTCCCTTTTTCCTAACATTGAGCATTGCCCTTCTATCAAATAAGGCAATTCACCCTTTCGAACATCCTACATAGTCATATAGTACAACTTAGGCATTTTTTATTGGTCTTCTTGATTTGATTGTGACAATTTAGAAACACTCTTTTTATCACTAGAACTTGACTCCTCTAGTTTTTCCATCTTTTAGACCCATTCAACTTTAGTACTAGAACTTATTCTAGAAACATTGTTAGTAGATATCACTATAATACTTTTAGTAGATTTACCATTATTAGAAATTAATGGTACTTTCTCATCTAAAAGAACATCGCTACTCATAATAATACATGTTTGTTGTCTATTGTGAGTAGAGGAATGCATATAGGTTAATATATGTCTCTATATATATAATTATGGTAAGTAGAGATGTTATTTTAGATGAGAAAGTACCATTAATTTCTAATAATGGTAATCTACTAAAAGTATTATAGTGATATCTACTAACAATGTTTCTAGAATAAGTTCTAGTACTACAGTTGAATGGGGCTAAAAGATGGAAAAACTAGAGGAGTCAAGTTCTCGTGATAAAAAGAGTGTTTCTAACTCTTCACAATCAAATCAAGAAGACCAACAAAAAATACGTAAGTTGTACTATATGACTATGTACGATGTTCAAAAGGGTGAATTGCCTTATTTGATAGAAGGCCATTGCTCAATGTTAGGAAAAAGGGAAGCGCAAGGTGAAGAGTAGGTTAATTTTTCTTGAACTATTGTTTCATAGGTATTAAAACTAAGGACAAGTTTAAATACCAAATTAAAACCCAAATGGAAGCATTTCATGAAGGTTGGTGAAAAAGGAAGGGGCATAAGTAGACAACACACCCATGTTGTGTGCACCAAATGTCCTAAAATTATACAAGAATAGAGAGCATTAAGCATTAAGTTGTCGAAAAATCTTCACATGAATATCCCTTTGGTGATAATCTATGTTGTTTAGTCTTGATGTATATTCAAAACTTTTTGTCATTCTTGATCACTCTAACAAAGAGGTAAAGCATGACACATCCAAGACATGACAATAACTCAAGAAATAATAGAATCTAGTGATCTCAATATCCAATATCATTTCCCTCACTACTTGTTGGTTTCATCAACACATTACCCACATACTCCAGTAAGATGGATTGGAAATAATAGGGATATTTGGATACATCACTATAAAGGCAACAATAATACACCTTGGTTGAGTTTTGTATATACTTAATCATACTATTGTAATGACGACTAAAAAAATTATTTTAGTCATTAAGGGATGGTGGTATATTAATTAAAATATATTATGAAATAATGTAACATTATGTTTTACGTAATGTTGTTACGTAGGTTAGTAAAAATTTTAGTTTGTTAAAGGCTATATTTATGCCTTTGTTTATGCTTGTTATACACAAGCTTATCTTTTACATTGTATAGAGTATAAGTTATATAGGTTGTAACTATGATTTTGCCTATTTAATATGATTTCACAATGTAATGAAGAGTGGCTTATGGCTTCTCAATATATCTAATATATGTTACGGAAAATGTTAATAGAATAATCTTCTTGTTGGAAGAAAACATCAATAAGGAGCTTTATTATATGTTAGATGGTGGTGTCATAATTTTAGTAAGATATTCCAATTGGGTTTTTGACTTAGGACCTATTATAAATAAAAACAATGATATTTTATTATGTTTAGAATTTTGATACTTGACCATGGATGGTGTTAAAGATAATTTTCCTCCACCTAGTATTGATTAGATTTTATAACATGTTGTACGTTTCAAAATGATGTCTTTTATTGATGATTTTTTAGGTTATAATTAGAATTTTCTAAATCAAAAATACAGACATAATAGTGATTTTAATAAAAACAGAGGTAAATTTTAATTTTTGAAAGTGCCATTTGGTTTAATGAATGTAAGTGCCACTTTTTATAGTGTTGTGCATGTAGTCATTGATGATTTAATTAGGATCATTATTCAAGTTTATCCTAATGATATCACCATTCATTCTAAATTAGAAAGACACATATAGCTAATCTCTATGATATATTCAAAAGATGTAGAAACTATGGTATTTATCTAAACCAAAAGAAATAATTTTTTTAGTAACTTATGGGAACCATTTAGGTCATATCGTCATGAAAAATAACATACAAATTTATCCCAAATCCATTAGGTTCATCATATGTTTACCACCACTTATTTTCCAATATAGTACTAGATAATATTTTTTTTAACTAACTAGGGTAAAAATTTATTGCAAATCGAGAAAACCAGAAAAGTTCATTACATCACCTTGTCTTGCTCAACCAGAAGACTTAGCTTCTGGGAGAAGTTCGAAGGCAGCATGCTATAGTCAAGAATATTCCATTGAGTTCCTTGCTCAGAGGCCCATTTGGCCAAATAGTCAGCTATCCCGTTCCATTCCCGGGGGATATGCCTGAAACACACCGATTCCATCATAGTACTCAATTGGAGGATCTGTTGAACAATCACCACTAGTCGCCAGTCAGCTCCATCAAAAATACGATTGCTTAGCAAATCAACGACCACCTAAGAATCCATCTCGCAGATAATATTCTGCCAACCCAGTTGACAGCAGTGTTGTATCGCCTGGAGAATGGCGAGTGCTTCCATGTAATTGTTGGTATGCTAGCCCTTATAAACAGATAAGATGAATTGAACGTTTCTAGAACTATCTCGAGCAACGCCCCCAATGCCAGCTTCACCTGGGTTTCCTCTCGAAGATCCGTCGGTGTTAATTTTAAACTTCCCATTTGGGGGGGGCGTCCATCGACCTCTTCTACAGATCGGATTATGACCCTGCTTGAGTCTGCGATAGGTGCGTTGAGGTGGGCTCGTGGAGGGAGCGCTGGACAGAGTGCCAACAATGCAAGCAAGAATGGTCGACTCCACCTCAGCCAGCCCGTCCGCATAAAATCCCTTCGCAGTCAGCGACTCCAGAAGGGAGTTGCGAACCTTTGCCCAGATGGCATTGGCAGTCCTCTATTCCACGTGAAAGATGCTTTTATTACGCTCTAACCAGACATCCATAGTATGAATGTTGGTCCAGCAAGCCAGGCAGCCTGGAAAATAGGTGCTTTGGAATTGGGAGCGCCTAAACTGTTCCAGAAGTTGGCTAAAGAGGTGGCGTGGCAGCAGGGTCTCCTCCATGCATCCCACCATCTATGCCATAGATGCTTAGTGAAAGGACAGAGAAAGAAGAGGTACGACCCTGTTTCTACCTCTCCATAGCAAAGCACACACTTAGAGGGTCCTTGGAAGCCATGTTTGCACAAATTGTCCCACGTGAGACACCTGTTGTAGACAAGCTTCCACAAGAAGAAACAACATTTGGGCCAAGTAACTGTATTCCATGTCTGCCTCCCCCAGGGGAAATTCTCTTCTCCCAGCACTTGCGTAAGCAGAAACCGATAGCCCGCTGAGACCGAATAGGTGCTAGTAGAGCATCCTCCCCAAGCAAGCTCATCCAGACCATTTATAGTGTTGCAATGTCTGGAAGTTAAAACCTGATCAAGCTCCAATCTATGCTCCCAGGGTCCACTGGGGGGCCAATCCGAAGAATGTTTCCTTTTAAATCCTGTGGCTAAACCCATGTTGTACTCCTCCTTATAATGGGCCACATTAGTCCAGCCAGTTGCTCGAAAGACCTCATATAATGGTTGCAGATGCGGGTGCGAATGTAGGAGTGGGGGCTGTCCATCCCAAGAATCCTCCCAGAAGAGGCCCTGTTCTCCAGACTTGCAAATCCAGAACAGGCCATTTTTAATTAACTGAGCTCCTCCTTTTAGAGTACGCCAAATCATGGAGCCTCCCCCTTCAAGAGGGAGCCGAGGGATGACAGAAGGATCAACCTCGAGAAAATACATACTAGCCAGAATGCGAGCCCACAATTGAGACTGGTTCGTACACCATCTCCAGTATAATTTGCCAGCCAAAGCCTGGCTCGCCAGGATGGTAGAGCGCAACCCAAGTCCCCCTTCTTTCTTTGGCCGGCAAACTGTCTCCCACTTGATCAAACTCCATTTGGTGCTTCTCAGGTTCCCACTCCAAAGGAACTGGCGGGAAAGCGCATCAAATTCCTTGAGAAAATACACAGGGGCAGCCTGAACCAAGCATCGATAAACAGGCAGAGCTTGAATCACAGATTGGAGCAATGTGACTCTTCCAGCCGTGGAGAGCCATCTATGGGTCCAGTGACTAACTTTTTGCCTCAGTCTATCCAGCACATTCTACCAAAACCGCTGAGGCTGCCTACCAACCACAATGGGAATGTCCAAATAAATTACAGGGAGAGCCTTTATTTGAAACCTCATGATGGTCGCTATTCTCCTCTATATAGGACCAGGCGTATTGAATAAAAAAATAGAGGATTTGTGGTCATTGATTCTCTGCCCAGAAGCATCCAGGTATATGTCAAGGGTGTCACGAAAAGCGCGTGCCTCCCGAATACGCGCTTTCCCAGACAGGATGGTATCATCCACGAATTGAAGATGGGACGTGACTAGGCCATTCCCCCACTGCCATCCCTGCACAATACTCTGAGAGACCTGGAATTTTATGAGCCGGCCCAATCCTTCAGCCAGAATAATAAATAAATAAGGGGAGAGCGGATCCCCCTGGCAAAGTCCTGTCGCTGCTCCAAAAAGCTCCGTGGGCTGCCCATTGATGAGGACCGAGTAGGAAGGCGTGGTGACACAGCTAAACACCCATTGGATCCAAGCCGGGCTGAAACCAAAGGCCAACATGATTTTTTGTAAGAACCTCCAGCTGACCCTATCGTAGGCCTTAGATATATCTAGCTTGATGAACATGGCACGCTCTTGGGACGTGCTCATAGAATGAATGACTTCAGAAGCAATGACAACCTCATCAAGAATTTGCTTGCCCACAACAAAACCCCCCTGTTCCTCTAAAACAATCAAAGGGAGGCAACTTTTGAGTCTACCCGCTAAGAGCTTAGTGAAAATTTTGTAAACAACATTGTAGAGGGCAATAGGCCAAAAGTGATCCAGCTGGTCCGCCTGCTCTTCCTTTGGTATTAAGACCAAGAAGGTAGCGTTCAAAGCCTTCAGCATCTCCTTCTTGGAATATGATTCTTGTATTACTTCAAAGAGATCCTGCTTGATGACATCCCAAAAATCTTGATAGAATTCCACTGGAAATCCGTCTGGCCCAGGTGCTTTGCCTCTCTTCATGCTGAAGACCACCTCCTCCACTTCAGTCCTCTAAATAGGTCGCATAAGATATTCATTCAACCTCAAGTCCACCACCGAGGGGATACAGGTCAGCACCTTATTTTCAGCTATCTCTGGTGGTTGCTGTCCGTCTGAGAGAAGATTAGAAAAGTAGCGGGTCGTTGCTCTAGCAATGTCTTGCGGAGAAATCAGCCGCGCTCCATTCGGGCACACCAAATGGGAGATGTAGCTTCTATTACGCCTTGCTTGGACAGACTTGTGGAAGAAGGCGGTGTTCCTGTCTCCTTCTTGAAGCCAATCAATGCGTGCCTTCTGCTTCCAGAAGATCTCTTCTCTGAGGTCCCACTCTGTAAGTTCTTCCATCGCCTGGGTTTCAGCCAACTGGAGCTCCTTAGAGAGGCCGCGATCTCTAATCTGTCTGGTGATCCCATTCAGCTGGTCTTGCGCATTCCTCCTCTTAGTATGGAGATTGCCGAAGCTGTCCAAATTCCAAAACTTCAACCTCCCCTTGACAAACTGGAGTTTTTTGGCAAAAGAAAACATAGCGGTGCCATGGCTAGGACCAGCCTGTCTCCACCACTTCGACATTAAATCATGAAGGGATGGCTCTCTTAGCCACATGAGCTGAAACTTAAAAGGGGGCTTCCTTGGTTTAGGAATGTGATTAGTAGATAACTTAATCGGCTAATGATCCGAACCTCCCCAGTCAAGAATTTCCGAAGCAATGGAAGTGGCACTAGATTGCCAATAACAGGAGACCAGAAACCTATCCAGGCGCTCTGAAATACTATCCTCCCCGCATCTCCTGTTACTCCAAGTGAAAGTGCCATTAAGAGGCTTGACCTCCAAGAGGCGCAGCAGGTCAATATTGTGTTGGAAGATCGCTGAAGAAGGCCCCAAATGGGCCAATCCTCCCCTCTTTTCTTCCAAACTGAGAACATCATTAAAGTCCCCAGTCAAAATCCATGGCAAATACGGATGGCAGCTCCTAATGTACCTAACATGGTCCCATACTTTCCGCTGTCCAGCAAGATCCACAGGGGCGTAGATATTGGTAACCAGGATGGTTTCACCTGATTCCTTAGAAACAACAGTCATTGTAAGAGCCAAAGTGCTGGCCAACCAGCTAAGAGGTGTTATGTTTTTTGAATTCCAACAGATAGCCAGCCCGCCAGAAAAACCAGATGCCCCAACACATTGACTATGTCTGCAATACCAAAAATTTTGCATACAATAAAACCACGCACCAACAGAAAATTTAGTCTCCTAAATACAAAGGATATCCGGAGAGTTAACTCTTACCAGTTTAAACATAGGTTTTTTACGGGGAGAACTATTCAAACCCCTCACGTGCCAAGAGAGAACAATCATTGGGTAACCGATGAGAAATGCTCATCCAGGGGTTTGACATGCCCCGCCTCAACTAGAAGATCTCCTGTAAGTTTAATCCGCTCCTGGTCCTTTCTTCGTCCAGGTCGAGATGAATTGGAAATAGAGGCTTTCTTGAATGGTCTATGCATGAGGCCAAGGCTAGAGGATGGTCCCTTGTCAATCCTGGAGGCATCCAAATCCTTAGCCAGATCTGCCCAGCGAGTCCCTTTGTCCTCTGTATCAAGCAAGTCTGTGGTAGAAGCTTCTTGCATGTCACAGTCAAGCACTTGGTTCGCACTAGTTACCAGGGCCAGAGAAACATTCCCTGGGTCGAGTTATTCCATAGTATCTTCATCTTCTATTTGTGGCATATTAGGAATGCCATCCTCTATATTCATGTTATCCAGGGTCTCAAATCTATTGAAGTTAACTTCAATCTGCCTGTCAAAATTTGTCCTCTTCAGCCCATGATTCCTCTCACGTCTTCTAACTGTGGAAAATCCGTCCTTGTCAGGACCCTTGGAACCACTTGCACCCTGCTGTGATCCAGGTGGGAAGAGAGGGTTTTTCCCTTTAATCTTGTCCTCCGCTTGAACCTATTGTTTCAAACTGTGATTCAGTTGTCTGGTTCCAGTGACAATGTTGGCCTCCTGAGAACCAGAGCCTTCTCCTTGAGGGACATAGTCTCTATTTGCCTACGGACACTAATGGCCATATATATGGCAAATACGGCAGCGAAATGGAATAGCTTCGTAATCTAGTGTCTGAATCCATGAGGAGTTACCCAGACAAATCTCAAGAGAGTCCGGGAGTGGATTGTTTAAATTAATTTCAACACAAATGCGAGCATATGAAATTACCTTCTTGTCCAGTGTTTGGTGAGCAATTGCCATCGGAGTTCCCAGCATAGCCGCTAATTGGCGAAGAATGTCTTCTCGCCAGAACTCCAGGGGCAATCTCGGTAACTGAACCCAGACCGGAATAGAGGTTGGAATATCATCCGCCGAATTGAAACCTGCATGCCAAGGTTTCAGGAAGAGTCCAATTCGTTCATAGAAGTACGGTCCCCCTTCAAATATCCTATTGCGATCCGCAACAGAGGAGAAATTAACCATGAAATAACTATTCCCAGCAAGCAGAATGTCAAAATCTCCATCAATTTGCCAAGTCCGCCTGATCCAGGCATCCAAAGCTGCTATTGAAATGCGGATTCCCAAAAATTTACAAATGAGGGTATGAGCAGACAAATAATCAACCTCCTCCTTCACAGAGTCAGGGGATAAAACCAGAACTGGGCGCTCATGGCTTCTGGGCAGACAGCCATTGATTTTCGTGAGCTTCGAGCTCTTTGTGACAAAAGTCCTGTCAGCCTCCAGCGCTGACTCCCCAGGCAGCGGCCATTCCTTGCCGGGGGCGCCAAGCTGGTCTCCCTGCAACCGTCCGCCAATCCTCTCCTAGCCGCCACTCGCAGCCTGTCTGCCACTCGCAGCCATCCTCATTTTAAATGTCTAGTACTAGATAATATTTTAGTAAAATAAATTTTATGTATAATTTTATCTATGATTTTGATAATCATTTATAAGCTTGATATTTTTGCTTCCAATCCTAGCTTGACTGAAAGTCAACCAACTATTAATTTCTCTTTTGTGATATTTTAAGACTCAAATTGCCTGATTTTAAGGAAATTTAGTATATTTTAAGTTGTGATGAACATATTTATTCCTTATTAAAGATAAATTATGTATATTATGATGATTATGAAATGAATTATGGTCACTATTTTTAGTTAAACACTAATAAACTATCTCTTAGTTTCGTTAGCTTAGAATCAGTGTTCGATCCAAATGATCAACCTAAATTTTCATTCGATAAAGATCCATCTAGGAAACTAATAGCACAGACTATTATTATCAATGTTGGCACCAATGAAGATCCTAAATTTGTTTATTTATTAATTCAATGTAATCTTAAGAGTAGAAATTATTAAATTATTGAAATAATTTACTAAAGAATTTTATTCACCATACAAATAACTAAAGGTTTATGATAACATAATAATTAAACATGATATACCTATAAAAACTGGTATAAAATATGTTAGGAAAAATGTTAATAGAATAATCTTGTTATTGAAAGACATCACTGATAAAGAGATTTATTATATGTTATATGGTGGTGTTATAATTTCAATAACATATTTAAATTAGGTTTTTGATAGGGTACCTATTATAAATCTAAATGGTGACATTTGATTACATTTATGCTTTTGAGATTTGAACATGGATGGTGTTAAAGATAATTTTCCTCCACCTAGTATTTATTAGATCTTACAACATGTTGTAGGTTGTGAAATGATGTCTTTTCTTGATGATTTTTTAGGTTATGATTAGACTTTTATAAATCCAAAACATAAAAATAAGACTAATTTTAGTACCAAAATAGGAAATTTTTATTTTAAAAAAATTCCATTTGGTTTAATGAATATAAGTGCCACTTTTTAGAGAGCAGTGCATGTAGTCGTTGATGATTTGATTGGAATCATTATTTATGTTTATCTTGATTATATCACCATGCATTCTAAAATAAAAAGACACATATAGATCATCTTCAAGATATTTTCACAAGATGTAGAAACTATGGTATCTCTCTGAAGAAAAATATGAGTTTCTTGAGTACTTTATGGGAAGCTATTAGTCCATATCATCACCAAAAATAACATATCGATTGATCCCAAATTCATTAGGTCCATTATAGATTTTCTAGCACCTAATTTATAATCTTGTCCTTGATAATATTTTAGTAAAATAAATATTATGCATAAATTTATTTATGATTTTGATAATCATTTGTATGTTATTTGAAACAAAAATCATGTATATGTCTAATATGTAGGTTCTGACTCAGATTTTAATACCTCTAAATATGTCATTACAATTATACCTATAATTTATAAACTAAATCCAAAAATTCATTTTATTCCTTATTCTAATCCTAATAATAAGTCCACAAGTGTTGTAATTTCTCAAAATGATGATAATCATGAAGAAAGGCCTATTGGTTATATGAGCCAAATTTTAATATAAACAAATACTAGGTATCCCTTGATCAAAATAAAATGATTTATATTTGATTTATTCTTTTATTAAATTTAGATATTTTTTATGGGAAATAAAATTATTGTTTGAAGAAATATATGTGTACTTTATTATCTTTTAAACCAAGCAACTATTTAATGGACGTTAGGTAAGTGTATTTTTAGATTCAAGAGTTTGATCTAGAAATTCAGTCATCCAAGACCATTAAGTAAAATGATTTAGATATAAAATTTATTTAAAATTTGACCTCTAACATAATTATTTTAGTGCTTTCCATTGATGATTCCCTTCACAATAAATAGTATTTCAAGACTATTAATGTTGCCAACTTTTATAAACAATTTAAATTTGACCATTAAATGTATGAGGGGGACCACTTATTTTCTAAAGATGATCAGTATCACAATTTTATTTATTAATTACAACATAAAGCTTATCTTGATAACTTAGATAAAAATCAAAGAACATCACATAAATTAAAAGATTTGAAATGTGTTTTATTCAATAATTTTCTATTTTATAGGAATATAGATGGTGTTATTTTAGATTTCATTACTCATGATCAAACCCAAAAGATCCATAGAATATGTCATGAAGATAATTGTGGTGATTGTTATGGATTAAAAAATAATTCATATAAAATTTTGCATGCATGTTATAATTGGCTTACATTATTTCAAGATTATTATAAGTTAGGTTGTACATGTATTCATTGTCAACATTATATTGGTATAGATAGACTACTTGTAATACCTTGAAATCCCTTTTTATTAGATGGGTTATTGATTTTATTTTTGATATTAACCCTCATTTATCTAGTCATACATATATTCTAATAGCTACTAATTATTGCGATGAGTGTTTTGAAGCAATATCTTTGAAAAGTTCTATCACAACTATGTTTATTTCATTCCTTAAGAATGTTTTTAATGTATATCCCTTATGGAAAATACTATATAATTATTGTTAATTGAGGTAGATAAAAATGTTATTCTTTATGATCATGATGTTGTAGGACATTAATCACTTATGAGGTGTCACATACATTATTCATTCTGATACTATTATGGGGTGTCACCAACACTATCCATGCTAACTAGGTGGCATGAGGAACCATATTCCACCAACACACATATAGGGACTTGATTTTGGGAACCATGATTAAAGTGGGGCACAATTACATGTTGAGACCAATGATAGTCAATTTGACCTCTGTTAAAAGGATAATCAAAAAAATTTGGATGCAGATGTAAGTGGGATTGACCTTTGTCAAATGGAGATCCACTAATTTTGAATGCACATGAAAAGTGGAAGACAAAGACCACTATTATTAATTATACACACATATGGAATGGGACACCATGACTTGGATACACATGGTGATGATGAGTTATCTAAAGATGATTCCCACTAATTTTGTCCATTACACAAGTGATAGACCTATCTCACTATTCATAACTATGACATAAAGTGGAGGGTTGAAAATTTCTTTTTGTTACTTATATTTTATGTCTCTTTCCTTCATGCTTGTAATTCTATAAATAGATTAAGATTCATGGAATTTGTAGGCTATATTTATTGAAGACTGTAATCTTTAGTTATAAGCTTTAAAGATCCTCCTTGACATGATGTGGCCAATTTTTGTATAATGTGGAGTGTTAAGATTTTTAAATCTTTATACAACAAGTATATTGGTATGACTTGTGGTTTATTTCATATTTATTTAATATAAGAAATCTTGATTTGTTGAAGCTTGAATTTATGTTCGCATCAAGTGGTATCATATCATGTTTGAATCCCATTGAGAGAGTGTATTATTTTCCACATTATTGTGGGTAAAAAATAATTATAGCCTTATTTTCCACATTGTTCTAGGTATTAAACAAGAGGAGGCATCTTGAAAAAAATGAGAGTTGTTGTGTAGAAGGTGTTAAGAAGACAAAGTGTGTTTTTGTTTTGTGGGTGTAATATATAAAGAAGAGACCAAGCAAGACTATGGTAGAGAAAAGAGGTAAATACTTGAATTGATAAGAGGATTTAGAATATCTCATGACTTGGATCATTGATCTAGAGTTATATTTTGAGAAGTAAAATGTTGAAGACCCTAGTGAGGGTAATGGTTGTAGGTAAGAGGATAAGTGGGGTTACAGTCATGTGTTGGAAGGATCACTAATTGAGGAGAGAAAGGTTAGGAAATAAAAAGGTATGTGAGTTGGAAATTATGGTTTCCATGTTTATGGGTGAATTTGTGAACCAATTAATGTATGTGGGGTGCATGAATAAGATTTATGTCTTGAGTCTTCAGATAGAGAAGAAGATGAAGAAGATTTCCAAGAGAGGCAATAAGGATGAGAAGTTATCATGTGAGCAGCCTATAGGGGAAGGATTCCTCATGAATAAGAATGTAGATGTAATTTTTGTTGAATTAGATTATAGAGATCCATTATGTGATTATGGGAAAGAGTTTATGAATCCCTATGAGTGGTACAAATATGATTTTTCCTTTATTTGTGATGGGAATGAGCTTTCCACTCTTTACTTGGATGGTGATGGAATTGAAGACAACCAAGGATTGATAAATGTTTCCATGAGTGAAACAATTGATGTGAGTACAAATTTCATACATGTGAAATTGCATGTGAAGCAAGATTTTGATGCTATAGATTTTAAGGGGGATGAAATTTACAACCATGTAGAGTTGGAGATAGAGAGAAGCCATGAGGAGTTCAAGGTTTTCATGAAGGAAACAATGAAATTTTTTAAAGTGAATGTTTATGAAAATGAGGGTAGAATTTTTGTATACCATCCATATGTGGAGGAAGAATAAAAAATTAAATTTTTTGGAGAAGGATTTGTGAATCCAAAGATTGACATAGAACAAGCTAATCGTGAGATGATGGATGAGAAGATGTAGTTGAATTTGAGATTAGTAATATCATGTGTTGTAGAACTTGAATTTATAGCTATGGAGAGTGATTTTATTAATATCTCTAAAGGTATAAGTGAGTGGTTTATTTTTATGATATCCATAACATATGTCAGGGATGATGTTGCATCCATGAGAGAGGATCTATAAAAATGAATATCTGATGTTGTGAGTGATCCAATAATATCTTGGATAATGTGTGAACAAATACAAATGGAATTTAGGTTGATTTGGATAGATAGTGGTGGATTTGAGCTCACATGAGAGGGCAAAATGCATGATAGAGCATCTTGGTACAAGAGGAGGATTCATTGTAGGTGTAATCCCATAAGGAGAGAGAGGAGGAGAGCATGAAAACCAACAAGTATGATTTGGAAATGTTGAAGTCAAGATAATAAACAATTATGCTAGTTGATGTGTTGGAAGTGGATTATATGGTCATTACTCTTCATGTCTAAAAGACTAGTTTTACCAATTACCCCATCCATGTGAGGAAGACCTCACATTATAAAACCTTGAGTGTATAATTCAAGAGTATATAAGGTTTCATGTTATCTTACATCAAACTAAAAAATATTTCTCTACTCATGTGTTCATGTGATCATGTTTGTGTAAGAATATAATGTTTGGAGAACCATCAAAGAAAACATGGAGGTGTTGATTTATTTTCAATCAAGGGATAGTGTTTTGTAGAAAAAGGTCACTATTAATTCTCATGAGGTGGTAGGACACTATTCATAGCTAAGGTGTAACAAACACTATTCATGTTAACACTTTTCATCAATGAGTTGTCATTAACATTGTTCATGATGACTAGGTATCAGAAGGTGCCATATTCTTTCAAGACACATGCGGAGACTTGATTTTGACCACCATTATGGGAGTAGGGAAAAATCACATGTGGATACCAATGATAGTTGGTTTCACATTTTTCTGAAGGATATTCCAATACTTTTAGATGCACATGTAAGTGGGGATGAAGTTTGTCATAAGTGGATCCACTACTTTTGAATGCATGTGAAAAGTGTAAGATAAAGACCATTATTCCTTATTTCTCTTATGTGTGGAATGATATGGCATGATTTGGAGGCACATATTGATGATGATTTATCTAAATAAGAATCCCACTACTTTTGTCTATTACACAAGTGGGAAATATGTTTCACCATTCATTAATATTCCACCAAGAAGAGGATGATGCATTTATTATCTCTCCTTATATGTTATCTCTCATTACTTCATACTTATAACTCTATGCATGGATTGAGATTCATTATATTTGTAGGCTATATTTGTTAAATAGTTTAAGATTTAGTTTTATGTGTTGAAAAGCCCTCTTGACATGATGTGGCCAGGTTTTGTGTAGTGTGGAGTGTTAAGCTTGTTGAAATTCTATATAGCAACTCTATTGATATGCCTTATGGTTTTTTGAATACCAATTTAATATAAAAAAATCATGATTTATTGAATCCTAATATGGTTCTCACATCATTAATTTATTTGAAATGATTATCTATCATTTTTAGACATTATTCAATTATTTATATTCATTCCTCAAACTACTATCCTCAAGGGAATGGATAGGCTAAGTCCACCAATAACAACCTTATTTGAATTATTAAAAATTTAATGTGTGTCAATAAATGTGATTGGCATTTGATTATCTTTGTAGTATTATGGACTAATTGAAACATGGTGAAAGATGGAACAAGGTTTTCTCCATTCATGTTAGCTTATGTTTTAAAATCTATATTTCCAATAAAACTCTATATTTATTCCAATATAACCACTCTTTATTATTTAACAAAATATACTAAAATTATTGAGTAAAGACTTAATGATCACTCATCCCTTGATGAGACTAAAGTTGCATTTTAACATTAATTATAAAAGGCCGAGGATAAAACTTTTAAAATTTTGATTAAAAAAGTTTATAAAATGTGTTTTAAAGTTGGTGATTTAGAATGGTATAAGGATAAATAACATGAATAGTTGGGCAAGCATTATAGTTTTAATTCACTTTGGATTGGTCCTTATAAAATAGCCATTTCATTGTAAGGAATATCTTTCACTTACAAGATCTTGGTGGTAATTAGTTGCATCATTCAATCAATGGACATCATTTGATATTTTTATTTAGTTAGTTTTCCTTTCTTGTTTTTGTTATTTCTTTTTGTCTTTTATTCTTATTTTCTTGTTTTATTTCTTTGTAATTTTGGTTACTATGTTTTAAAGACTAGATAAATTTCATCATTACAAGGGAAGATACAGAGTGATATGCTATATACTTATAAGTATCTCATTATCATTTTTTAAATACTCTATTATTTTTGGACTAGTATTTTATAATAACAGTTCTTGAACATTCTATGTCGTGGATGTTGCTTATTTTTAGAATGTCTATTCTAGTGTTTTCATTGGCTTTTCAACTCACCTAAATTACCTTGTTATAGTATTTTCCATTATTGGTACCACAAAAAATGAATAATCTATACATTAATATATTAATTTAAAATGGGTTTGCAAATATATTATTACAAATAACTTTCCCTGGATCCCACTCCTAAGTCTGTTAAATTTCATAACTTTTATTTATAACATAATTTCATAAATAAAAATAGTTAGCAAGATTGTCAGTGTTATGCCTAATTTCAATACCCCTATTTTTTATACATTGAAAATTATTTGTATGATTGATGTTTTCATATGATGAGTTTTCTCATAATGTTTAAATATGATGGTGCAGCCCATCTTATTTCCATTTGATCAAGAAATTTTTTATCTACCTATATTTTGTTATGAAATATCAAAAAAATTAGTGATTTTATACCTATAATATTTACTCCAAGTGATACATAGCATCAAATTTATCCAATGATATATAAATGTTGCATTCATAAATTTAGTATACTTACATCTCATTTTTTAGTCAAATAACATAGAGTCTTAATTTTAAAAATTGATGAAATCAATCTTGTTTCATAATTACTAGCTTTATAATTTCGAAATAATTTGATATATTACAACATTAAATTAATATGTCATAATAAAATATTTTGATTGCAAAACATATTTGATGTTTAAATTCTATGATATTTGGATTCAATTGCTAATCATAGGTAATGTCTTTGCTAATTGATCACATTCACAAATTATAAATAAAGTGGAGAATAAGTACATATTGGTTTTTTGATAAATTTACCTATTGTCATAGGTATTTAAATTTCTTAAGTTCAAAAATTTAAATTAATTTGAACATTGCTATATTGCCTAGATAGACACACTTCAATAAATGCATATATTATATTACATTTATGATTTTAATAAATTAGTGGTAAGTTTTTATGATATGTTATTTTATGCATGATGATAAATTTGTTTTTGGTTTCGACTTAACATGAAATTAATTGTATTTGTCCACAATTAGAATTTGATAATAGTGGAAACAAAGTTGTTGAAAATGTACAAGATTTACTAAATTTTTAGTAGAATAATTTTTGGTATAGTGAGCCTTGATGTTTTTGTGGGTGGTGATTACTGGTAATTTAGTGGACACATCACCTTGTTACATTTAGTAAATTGCTACAGTAACCACCATGACATCAAAGCTTTTATTTTTCAAGTATCACACCATCTATCAATACTATTGGGTGGAAGTTGAACTTTGCATGTTTTTAGTTGATATATAAAATTGGATTGTATAATTTTTTATATATTTATCATTTTTAAATATATATTAATGTATGATTTAATTTATTTTATGAAGAAATGTGTTATTTATGTCATTTATGGCTATTCTTGAGTTCCTATACAATTAGAATTGTTTATTTCAAATGATTCCATGAACAAATCACTAATTGATTGTCTAAGTGGAAATTTAAAAACCAAAAGTGATGAAGTTAATATTTTTTTTGAGAAAATTAGATGACAAGTTTTGCATTTATTTCTTTATTATAGGTTTTAGTTGGTAATATTTAGTTGTTATTCATCACAATTTGAAATGTCTATATTTTCAATTGTATTTTGTGAATCCTATGTAAAATATCCTTCTCATTCATATGTAAATATTTAATTCAAGAAAATTTTAATCTATATTATATCTATGATAGTCATAAATATCAAATGGATTCAATTTTTCATATAATTACTACCAGATTAGTTGATTTTATTTTCTATCGATAAAATGTTCATATGGTTGTTTCGGATCTACTTGGTACATATTTTGATGAATGGAAATAAATTTAGATACATGTGGTTTTGAGTGAAAATATTTAGATTGTTTTTCTTTCAACAATTTTAATGTGCACTCTTATTAAGTGGAAGTTATAAGGTAATAAATTGTGTTATTTTTTGTGTAGCCCATGAATACTTGAGATGATAGTTTTTTTTTTTTTTTATGTATGTATGGTATTTTTAGTTTTTATCTCAAGAGGTTTTGATAGACATGTTTCAAAGTATTTATATAGTTCTAATTTGATCTCAAAAGTACAAGTATATTACATAAGACTTTGAACCATTGAGGACAATATGTTATCATTTTTTCATAAATTTTAATGATCATGCATTGAATTTGTTTTCATTTGATATTAAAATATTTAATCCATTGGTTTAATAGTACTAAGTAACTATTTTTAATATTAAGACATAGTTTCGTAGATTTTGAAACGATTAAGTTGAATATTTTTCATGATTTTTGAAGTATAAGAATATAGTCATTTGGTATTATGAATATTTTTTGTGTTTTCTTTGTGAAAAAACGTTTTAGGTCCATAGATTTGTGTTTATTTTAAAATTAATAATATTAAAGAATTTATAAAATTATGTAAAGGAAATTTTCAATCACGTAGGAAATTGAAGAAGTGGTTTTGAAATATATGATATAGTGGTTTTTATAATATGCATATAAGTGGTTTGCTAAGTGCATTTAGTTATTATTAATTTTCATGAATTCAGGGTTTTGAATATTTTATTTAAAATGTTATAAATAAATTAATTTTATAAGTAAATTTCATTCAAATACAAGTAGAGTTCAATTTTTTTATATTTTGCACATTTAATTATGATGCATGCATAAATCTATACAAAATATTATGTAGTTCTATTTTTTTTTTCACAATTCAATGAGTGTATATTGTATACACATAAAATTTATAAACTTGATAAATTATTTATGATTTCGATCTTTCATGAATCTATCGAGTCTCAATTTCTTTGAGTGCATCCCTTAAAGGGTGCATCGAGAAAGGGGTGGTCAGACCAGTAGTGCTTCACAATATTATTGTCCCCTATAATACCACTTAAACTAATAAATATATCTCCTATAAATTTATCAAAGATTTGAGACCTCCATTACACACTACTTCAATCAATTCACTACCTCAAATAGTCCCTACCCAAGTCAAAACCTCTTTGTGACTTTTATGGAATAAAGTCACCCTAGGTCAGCCCTATACATAAAATATATAATCATGTTATGGGAATATGCCAGCCTCAATCAACATAGTTAGGAATCTAATTTCCTTATTAATTAAATATCGTGGTTGATTGGGTTGACTCTTTGAGCTAAAACATCAGAAAGATTTACAGTAAAATATAGATATATAAACCCATCATTTTCACCATTTTAGATAGATAAATGGAGTTAATCATTTCTTTTTAGATAGGTTTATCCACCACTATAATTTAGTATCCATTGATTAGGGATTCATACTACACTTATAGATAAGAATTTTGTATTACGAGACAAGTCTTTTGAATACATAATATAAGTCATGTAGCCTAGAGCTGACCATTCTACTTCAAGAGCTATTGCTTAGGGTAGCCTTGAGATGACCTATCTTTGTTATCCTTATAAACCATAATATCCTCTTGAAAATCACCTTATCTAAAGGATTTATTAAGGCTATGTGGTTTTCTCTTTAAAGTTAAGTATTTTTAACTTTTGTCCCTCTTTATTAAAGTAGACATATTTACATATGTTAGCTTATGAATATGTTTCTATCTCCATGCATTAGGATTACCTCTACATTGAATTCAATAGAGTTTTTTGAATGTTTATTTTTATTTTTTACCCCCATTTAATTCCATATGATTTGGTGAGAACTATGTTAGATTTAATTTAATTTTTCATTTAGTTGTGTTAATAAAACATAGGACCTAACTATGGTTATTGTGGGGTATTGATTTATTTGAGGTTTTTGAACACTCTCTAGTGATATTGTATGGTAAGGGAGACTTTAGATAGTTCTATTATATATATTTGTCATGAATCCAATTGTTGAAATATACTACCAAGTGGAATAGATGGTGTCATTTATCTTCTCTAATATAGAATTAATTTGTAAATCATTTTTAATTTCCCTTGTATACATTATGATGAACCCGATGTGAACTAACCCCTGAAATATTACCTTCATGCCTTCATTTATTATCATTTATTATATATTTTCATTTATATATTACTATTTATAATCTATCAATATAGTCTAACATTTTATGCATTAATTTAATACATAATCATTGTAAATGACTTTATATTTCTATGTGTAGGTTGTATTCAACAACAAGTAACTAGATCGATCAACTCAAATCAGTTCACTTCTTTGCTTGCAATTTTTCCAAATTAGTTGACTCTATTAGTAGGATAAAAATAATAAACTTAACAACACAATATAAAATAACAAATTCAACATCTTTAAAAATTAGCATGTTCCTCTTTACCTCTCTTAGTCATTTATGTTCTTCATTTATAGTCCTATTTTTCATAATTTTTAATCTATTATATTGTAACCCTATAATGAAATAGGTTGATGGGATAAACATAATTATTTATCTTACTTTCCTACCTAGAAGACTCAGTAAATGAATTAGACTATTCTCTTATATCTCTCAATTTAATAGAAAACATCGACCCAATTTATTATGTTTTATACTATTTTCATACATGGTGACTTGAACTGACTTTGTACTCTTCAAGTAAAGGGATTAACTTTAATTGATATTAATTAATTCACTTTTAATTTTTATTGATTGCTTGCTTGTATTAGCACATATATACTAAATAAAAGGTTTCAATTTATCGATTGAGTCACACTATTTTTTTCACATACTTCCAAACTACACAATCTACCCAGTGTCTACCTACTTGTATTTTATAACCAAGAGGGAATCATCTTTGTTTTATAGATAAGTATAAATATGTGGTTGATGGTATATATTTTCAAATCATCTGATACCCTTATCAATATGATATTTTTTACTAAGGGGTATACCCTAATACCATGCTAGTACCTTCACCAATATAGATTTCTTTCATTCTCAACTACCTGAAACCATCCTTAGATTACTTTTCTAGTTGTTTTAAACATTTAGGAAGGACCACATAGATTAACATATTTATTTTTATTTCTTGGTCTCTGATAAGTGTATGATGTATCATAAAACTTGTATCAAATAGCATTGGTGCAAGGTTTGTGATGTGTGGTACAACTAGATTGACTAGATAGTCACAGTTGTATTTATGTTTATTTCACATATTTTGTAAAATAATTCTAGATCATCTACAATCATAATTTCCAAAAAAATTCTAAACCTTCAACACATAAGGAATCTACTCAATTGTGTCTCCTATAGTTTCTATCTTTCTACATGACATAATCATCATGTCTGACCCGATATCTGATAGGTTGATCAATTTTATTTTCCATAAAACAAAGTCATTTTGTTTGACCAAGGCTCACACATACTGGTCTATAATGCCTCCCTATAGAATGCAATTGATTAATCTAAATATGACCTTTCCTCAATTTCATTTCTTGGTCCTCACTAAAAAATCTATCAACCCAATCAACTTTGTACCTCTTGGCTGATATTATATTGTATATGGTAGACTTTTCTCCAATTTTCCATCTTTACTTTTGGTTCTTAGATTCTTATTTAAAGCATCATGAAATCCGCTATCAAAATCTTTTTGGACAATATTAATCCATTTAGATGATATATGAGATGTTCTTTTCTTCATAACTTTTCTACACAAGAGGATTCTCACTCTTGGTGCACTTTTTCTTGGTATTCATATTTGGAATAAAATATGATCCAAACTAATCTAATTTATAAGATTTATAGATAAGATCCATTCTACACTTATTAAGATAATTATTTCTTTAAATAACCTTGTTATGATGCAAGGGAAATTGGCATAAGCCTAACTAATAACCATCAGCAACCATTCCCTTAAAAATACTATACCTAACAACCCACCACATAAAACCAATTTAGGGATTTTCCTTCCTAATATTCCTAACAATCCATCTTTAAACACTAATTACCATAATCTACCAATTAACACAACTTAAATTCTAGAATAAATAGTGTAACAAATGAACATTATGCAAACATATAATACTTCTCAAATGATTCAAATGTAACATATTTAATTAAACATGGATAATAAAACTCCTATTTTCCTTCCCTAAAATAACCAAATTTTCATCCCTCCACCCCTTAGAGATGGCATGGGAAATATCATTGTGCAAAATATTATGGAGAACAAGATTCTTAAAAATATTCAAAATGCACCATTATCCCCCTTCATAATTTATATTATTATTGGAAATATCTCTAAAACTATTAAATATGATGGGACTAAACACTTTACATATTTACTTAAAGCATTAGGTAATCTTTATAAAGATTGGATTCAAAATAACACCTTCACCACTACCAAAATTTTAGTCAAAACATTCATAGGTGACATATTAAAATGGTATAATCAACACCCTTAACATTTTCTATGGAAAATTGAGAATGTAGTCAATAATATAGTTCAATAATTTTAACCATTTCATTAATTTTAAAAAGACACCTTCTGAATCAGCACATGATTTCATTCAATGATGTAAATATCATGCTCACAAAATTGATCACAACATGACTAAAGATAAATTATTCAAACTATTCATAACCACCTTAACACCTTCCCTTCAATACAAAATTCAAACATTTTCTCTTGAAACTCTAAATGATACTATTGATAAAGCTAAAAAATAAGACTTTCTTATGAAACAATTTGAGCCCAACAATAAAACCATCAAGGGATCTTTATAAAATTCACTAATACAATCACTCAGAATCCTCCTCAAACAAAACTAGGATTATACAAAATATATAAAACCCATGTTTCCCATACACTCTTAATTATTTAATAATTAAATCAATTAATAAGTCCTTCCAAACCTCACTCCATATCACATGTTAGGGCATCTTGTGATGCCCATCCATATATCACTTTAGAGTTTATGTCATCTTATGATGCCCATCCCTAAACAATCACCCATTGAGACATATTTTGATGCTCACTCTTATTCTACATTTTTTAATAACAAATAAATTCAAGTTTAAGATACTCTATGAGACACATAAGCTTGTTTTTCACATTCTCATCTTTGATATAGATGTTACCATTGATTTTGCTTGTTATTTTTGTCTTGTGTTTCTTTATTTTTCTTTAGTATATTTAATTTAGTTTATCCACAATAATTAGTTCCTTCCTTTGGTATTTTTGGTTTTTAATTCATGAGTTACATTATTATACCATGGATAGGGCCCAGTTTTCCTCATGAATACCTTTTACTTTCATATATTTATTTTCCATAATTTTTATCTTTTAATGAAATTTATTTTATTTTATAATACATTTTACATGGACTCGGATTTTAGATTATGAGTTGTAGTATAATACCATTGATAGGATCAAGCTCTGCTAACAAATACCATTTATGCCACTTTTCACCCACTTAGGTTTTTATTTTATGAGTTATAATTTAAGACTATACATCGGACTAGGCTCTCCTCAAAAATACCATTCTTGCCATTTTCACCCACTTGGGTTTCTATTTTTATTATTTATACTGTAAGACCATGGATAGGAGTGGGCTATCCTCATAAAATCTAGATACTATTCCAAACATTTTTACCAAATCGAGTGTTCTTCTTAGAATATTAAGAAATGGTTACAATTTTGTGATCCCATATTATCATCCTTGGTTTTTTTTTCTTTTATAGATAAAAATTGCACAAAAAACTATGTTAGCATGTTTTCCTACACTTATATACATTTTTATGATAAGTAATCCTACTTACCAAACATTTTATCCCTTTCACACTAACACATTTTATTTATTGTTTTGAATTAATTTAAATTACAACATGTTCATTTCCCCTTGATTTCCCTTCCTTTCATTCCACATTAGATGAAATAAGGTTGAGTTTAGGATAGTAATTTTATTTCACATGAATACATGCAACTCATGCAGACCATGTCCTCTATGTCCACTTTCTTAGCTACCACGTCCCTTGTTTTCAAATGATAATTTTTTTTATCACCCATGTTTGGTTCTATGAATCCATTTGGATAAGGAAAATAAATAAATAAAATGTTAGAATCTAAATCATTTAAGATAAAATGAAATGATCAAAAGGAAATATAAAAATTAAAGAAATCAACATCACACCAAAGTATGAGATTCATAGCACATATCCTATCTCTAATTAAATATGAAACTCCATATTTGGAATAATCATGTAGATCAGGTTGATTATGGTATGGTATCCCATTTGATTGAAATAATATAATTCAAAAAATAATAGTGCTACCTACTATATCACACAAGTACCCAATCTTCATATTAAACCAACAGTTCTATAATGGGTCCTAAAGAATGGGGAACACATTCTAAGAAGGTAGGTCAATTTTTATTTTCATGCATATAGCCTTTTTGGCATGATATTCATACGTCATTTGATGACCTAAATATTTGTGTGGTTAAGAGAAATTCATAAGAGTTTTTAATATCTTAAGTCCTCTTATTTTGATAAACCTAATATTAGTTTCTTTAAATTGATAAAGAGATTGTCTACCTAGATTTATCTTTTAGTTACCCCACCACCCATTTAATTCCCCATTTGATAGGAATGTTTTATTTTAAATCTATTTCCCCACTTCTATATTTCCTCTTATTCATATCCTAAAACATTTTATCACTACTTTGTTTTATTTTTAGTTATCTTTAGAATAAAACAATATGCTTGAGCAAGTATGGATTACTTTCCTTACAAGAATTGAGAATAAACCATTTTTATCTAGGTGTAGTGGTGTTTTTTCACATTCTCATGAATGATGGTATAAACTTTAGATCATTTATTTTCTTCAATTATATAATTCATATCATCTACCCCTCGATAGCACAAAAATATTTTCATTTTGTATAATTATTTTTGCACCATAGGATTCTGATCTTTAAGTACAAAAGTTGAATGAAGTCTTGTTGAACTTGTGGCCATGTTTTTGTCTCCCTCATAAACTCTTGATTCATATACCAAGATATAGGAATATGGGTTAAAGTCTCTTGAAATATGTGCACCTAAAACCTAGTATCAATATCTTTTGCCTTATAGAGGTCCAAAAAATAATCAACATACATCTTTAGACATTGTCCTTGTTTGAATATTGATCACTTTTCTAAGAGGAAAGATGCCATATGTAATATCATAAGAAATATTTTTCATGATTCCTCATAGTTGATCTCATCTTATTTATAAATATCCCACCAAATATCATGCACTGAAATATTGAGGAATCTATTGATATGTGGTGGACCATATGCACATTATTCTAGTTTCATGATCCCATCGCATCCAATCTACCATATAAATCTATGCATCCCCATTGATAGATGATGTATACCTCCATGCTATTCTTTTCCCTAATTTTTGTATAGAATCTATAATATTTGCATCTAACTGATATATTCTCAATTTCAGACCTCATAGGTGATCACATAGAAGATGACTTATAACACATTATTTGAAAGTGTTACAGAGACTATGGTATTTATATTTATTGAATCCATGGATGATATAATATACATAACCCTTATACTCTATATCTATGTTGTGTTAAATAGGGAAAATTTATTTCCTACACTACTTCTCTTTTTGGTTATACATCCACCTGAAATCAACTTTTTGACCTACATTCATATGGATAGAATGGTCCATTTTGTACCATGTATGGATTGAATTATAATTTTTTTTTAATTTAATGATGATACAAGCATCATCTTTTTGAGCTTTTAGATAATTATCCATTGCATTGATGGTCATGTGACCATTCCAAGTCTATTTATTCGCAATCAGTGCAAAGGAATGTGTTTCATATATTTTCATATTAATGAACTCAAAATTATAATATATTTTGTGCTCCTCCACCTTTATATCCATGTATTCCATCCTTTAAAATTTCTCAATAATATCATAAACTTTGAATCTCAAATTCAAATGCTTGTAACTTAGTGCACATCATTGCTTTGCATTCATAGAATTGCCTTGATTTCATTTGAAAATACCTTCATTATGCCTCTTTTTTTATACAACTACATTCATTTCTATATTTTCCTACCTATTTCCATTATTGAGTGAGTTTCAATTGGTACTTATGACTCACTAATTTTGTTTTCCTTTTCATGTACCTTTTTCATTGATGATAGACTAATGATTTTTGTTTCTTACTCATCAATGTTATTTTACCATTTCTTGCCCATATTTGTTTAAGTAAATATTTTTACTAATTTAAAATTGAACTTAGATTTTCATTTTTATTTTATCCTTAGTTTTATCTAGTTTGCTACCTTTCTTAGTTAAGGTATACTTTTTTGCATTTTCCATTCATTTAGTAGCTTTGGATTCTTATTTAACTGACTTACTCTAACTTTTTGGCTGTATTATTTGGTCTTAATTTAGCATTTATCACTCTAACTTACCCAATTTATAAGTACATCAATCACACACATTTCAACTATCTTGACTTTCCTATGTTTGTTTATTTTTCTATTTTGTTTTGTATACTTGGGTTTATTAAAATTAGTCTCTACACCCTCCACAATAAAAAATTAAAAAACATCAAAAAACCATCCAAAAATAAAGGTAATTCAAACTATGTATACATTACTTATTTATCTTAACTATTTACTTTCATCTATTTATTCTTAATTATTTTATAGTTTAAAATACATTAATTTATATAGCTCGGTGTTACATGTTGTTATGATATTTTTGCAAAGCACCATACCCTATTACAACTATGTGGCATGTGATGAGATTCAGGTGGAGAATATGTATACACATAATATTTTTAAACTTTATCAATTGCTTATGATTTCTCTCTTTAAGGAACATGTTGAGCCTTAATCCATCTTAGTGCACACCTTAAAGGGTGAACTGATAAAGGGGTGGGCAAATCATTAGTGATTCATAAGACTATTGTTCCATGTACCACCATTTTAAACCAGTACAAACCTCTCATATACATTTATCTAATCTTTGACACCTCCCTTACACACTCCTCCAAGCAATTCACTACCTTAAATAACCCCTACCTAAGTCCAAACCTCTTTGTGACTTTTACCGAATAAAGTCATCATGGGCTGACCATATACATAAAATATATAAGCATGTTACAAGATTAGTTTGAATCAACCAACCTAGTCTAACATTTAAATACCTTACTAGTTATATATTCAAGTCGATTAGGATGATTTTATTGGATAAACATTTAAAAAGGATTAGGGTTATATCCACTATATAAACACATCCTTTCATTTATTGTAGAGAGTGATAGATTAGATCATTTATTTTCACATATTCTTATCCACTATTTTACTTTATGACACATTACTTTGGGTTTCATACTATGCTTGGAGATATGAATTTTGTCTTATGGGAGAAGTCTTATAGATACATAAGAAAAGTTGTGTGGCCTAGATCTGACCTATCATTTTTATCATTACAAACCACAATAACCTATTTCAAAGTACCTTATCCAAGAAAGAGATTGAGGCTCAGTGGCTTCATATTTAATTATAAGTATTATTATCTCTTGCTCTTCTTTATTAAAATAGATAGGTTTGAATTTGTTATCTTATGAATATGTTTCTCTCTGCATGAATTAGGAATACCTATACATTGCTTTGATTAGAGTTATTTTTTTCATGTTTACTTTTATGTTTACTAACCCCATTTTATGCCACAATATTTGGTGAACAATAGGATATATTTACATTTCTTTGTTATTTAATTATAATAATAAAACATAGGAACTAGCTAGGGTTTTTGTCTAGTATTACTTGACTAGAGACTTTAGAACCCTCTCTAGTGATATTGTGTGGTAAGGGACCACTTAATTAGGTATAATAGATCCATATTAGTCATGAACATGATTGTCTTAATGTACCAACAAGTGGAATGGATACTATGACTCAACTTCTTAAACCTATCATTGATTTGTAGATCAACTTCACTTTCCCTTATATATAGGTATTACTTTTCTCGGTGCTTATTATCAAAACCTATTAAATTTCACACAAATATTTGCATAATTTTGGAAACTATAATTACATTTTTATGATTAATATTGACATATTGAAAATAAAATTTGACTATGACTTCAACATTACCCATATTTCACTCAGATTAAAGCTACATAATGTTGTTTATTCAAATTTGTGAATGTAGTATTAATAATGGGAATTTTTATGATATGGTGAAAAAATTATTTATATCTGAATTTTCATAATTACTAATTATTATTTTTTGAGTTGTTAATTTTATTTATTTAAATACAGTAGGTCATGTTGGACCCCAGATTCTCGTGCTTGAAGGAGGGATGTGTGGGGAAGATATATTGACTGATAATATTAATATACTCCTTCATGGGGTAGTTATCATGGAAAATATTTACATGACTATAGGTATATTAACACATTTTAAAATCCTTTTCACCATGGATCTCATGTTTCAATTGATTTTTATGTAGCTTACCCCATATTCTTTAATTTGTTTGATAACATTCCACCTTCCTTTATGAGTTTTATGGTGCATTCCCTGATGTCCCAAGGATATACCCTTGGAGATCTCCTCCTTATATATGAGGTACTATAAGTGAATGTTTTATCTTAATGACTACTAAAATTTAATCACTTCTATATTATATTATTCTATTCAATCATGTTGAGTTCATTACTAGATTGAATCCTAGCCATATTGATATGAACCCTTCTTTGGCATTGATTTATAGAATTTATTTTCTTGAGCTTGATAAACTTTTTTCTTTTAAGAAACATGCTACTAGACCTAAAATCAATCCATGTTGACACATGTGTTCAATACAATGAATCTAGAGGTTTATGATGATTATGGAGGTACTAATTTGAATAAGTTGTTAGCTACCTCGATGGAGTGTACAAAGTATCAGAAGGATAAAGGGGACCCATTCATTGAATTTTTTATGGGATGAAACTTATTGACATGGTCCTAATTTTGTTTGACTTATGTTTCATTTTTGTGTTCTACTAATGCATTTTGATTCAGATACTTTTATGCTTTGAGTTATGGATAAATGAATTTGGGTTGTGATATTTTTTATTATTATGAGAACATTGAAACTTTCTTTTAGAAAAAAAATAATTAGTATTATATAATTTATTTATGATTATTTAGATCATTTATTATTGAATAATGTTATTTATAGATTATTAATGCTAAAATAGATTTAGATCATTTAATATTAGCATATATGGATTATTTATTAGATGAAAAGTTAGATGATTATCTAAATGAATGTCAAATCAACTCAAAGGGCCCTGAGCCATTGAAATCTATTATTTAGTTTATATTTAATATTCAATATTTTAAAATTTTATTAATGTTCAATTCATAAAGTTAATTTATGAATTGTATATCTTATATAGTAACTAATTAACTTTTAAAAGTTACTTAAATTATAGTTATAATGAAATAATGTTATTTGTAACTTGATTCATAATTATCTCAAGGAGAGATAAAAATAATTACATTGAAGACATATAAAAAGGGGATAAAAACTCTTGAATAAATAGATCTTATAAGTTTTAGAAAATCCATTTATCTTATTCTATAATGAAAACATAAATGAGATTGAATAGTAATTTATAAATAGATAAAATAATGCATTCTTTGATGGTTAAGTAATCTACTTGAATAACACAAGTATATCTAAGTTTCCATATTTATTAATAATTGATTATTCAAATATTATCAATCATTAATATTATTCTAGGATTGAATATATGTAATCATATGAGCAAAACTTCATGTAATTAAGTAATGATGAATACCTCATAGTTTCTGAAAAAAATGTTCATCTTTTGATTGTACTTTGATTTTTTGTTTAAGGATCATCTTTTTATATCAAACTTATTTTATGTTTCTCAATAAAGATATACTTTATTTATTCAAAGATGAATCTTTTTCCAAGATTCATAATTTTTCTTATTTTTAGTTTTATTTCTCTTATTTCTTATTTTACTTAGAATTTCATTTACGTTTTAGATAAATTATTTCCATTATGTTTTTGTTAATAATTTAATTTCATTTTTTAAATAGTTTTATTATTTAGTCATATATTTTATTTGTAGTATAAGTTATTTCATTTATGTTCCATCTTACATATTCAGTTCTATTTTATGTTGAGATTTCTTACTAGTTTGAACTTGTTTATCTTTTTGTTTACTTGCTTACATTCACTTTTTGTTACTTAATTATCTTATTTATTGTTTTGTTTATTAGTTATAGTATAATATTCATTTATTAGTTAATCTAGTTTATTTTTTTATTAATGTTATGTTTTATTTTATTTAGTATAAGTTATTTTATTCTTAAAACATTTTTTTATCCTTATTTGCATTATTGAATTTTTCTTAGATAGTCTCTGGTATTTTGTTGATAAGTGACTATGGTAGTTTTAATTTTCATTAATTTTAGATTTTTTAGGGTTTATGTTAGTTCTTGTGGCATTGAGAGACTAATACAGAGATAGATTGATAATAAAATTATAGATATCAGATATATTTCCTTCAAAAGTTTACCCCATTAATTATCTTTACACGTTTGGATAGTTCAGATTATATCTTTGTTAATTTGATTCTAATTTTATTATAAAGAAGAATATAATTCCTTAAATATAATGAAACATAGTTGAATGTTTAATTTTCTTATTTATTCCCTAAAATATTTAAAAAAAAACCCTCAACACATCATAGGATCAATATTTGTTTCATAAATCCCTTATGATTAAACTAGCTTGATTCCATCTTAACCTTTATGATATGTAAAACATTTGATTTGTTAATGTAAAAAATTTAACCATTAACACAAGAATCAATATTTCTTCCTCTTCCTTATTAAGAAAGTGAAAGGTACACAGAGAAAACATATTTGCGTGTGAGACTAGAGACTATTATTTGTCATGGTACTTGTCCAAGACACCGTATAAATTATTTTCACCTATCAATGAATATTTATCTTATTTTTATTTTTTGTATTATTTATAATTTCTTTAATTTTTAAAGTAACATATGATTTTTGAAGAATGAAATCCAAATGTGTCATTATGAACTTAGTTGATATATAAGTTGGCTTCATAAATATTTGTTAGGATAATGTAATAGCCATTAAAATAGAGTTTATTACCAAGGAGAGTGAAGTGGAATGTTTATTATATAGATATCTATGTTGGTTATGTGAAGGATCTGGAAGGATGTTTTGAATGGGGGGATATATAAATGTTTCATGATATGAATTGGTATTGGGACCAATGATTTAGCATTAAATAATACTAAGAGTATCCACAAGTTGGATGATTGGGAAATTTTATGTTATATTAATTGTGTGTATAAAAAATGATATGGATTTGTCTTGTGACTATGTTGATATAGGGTGGAGATTGATTATTTGGTTTTAATGATTTTTATTTCTATTTAGATATGATAGATCCTCAAATAGGTATTCAATAGGGGATGTTGATGTTTGACTTTGATTTTTTAATATTTTATTATAGATTTTGACTGAATAAATTATCTTGTTCCTCATAATATATTAACACTTTTATGTTGACCTAAAAACATGTTATATGATCTTCTTGTAGGACATCAAACAAGAGTTTTATGATTTTTTGACTATTATGAAATAGGGTAAATGGTATATGATTTTATTTGTCCTAATAAAGAGGTTTGAGAGATTGAATGCTAAGATGGTGAGAATAAGTAGTGTTTTGATGAAATTATTTACAGAAGCATGGTATCCATAGGGATTAAGTGAGGAGCCTATATCGATGTTGCGTGAATGTGATTTAGAAAACATAGAAGTGTCATTGACATTTTCACATTACATTTATTATTTTTAGATTATTCCAAAAGAAACTTTGTTTACATAGATATGTATAGTTTAATGATTCCTTATTAATGAAGGTTGAGGTATCTACATTTATGATTCAAGGTTTAACATATTCTTATTATGATGAAACATTTATTTCTTGGGAACTAAGATATGAGGGTTTTATGATTTAATCATGAGTGATTCCTATTATTAATATCTTCTTATTTGAGGAGGTGATATTTCAAAAATGAAGTTTTATCAAACTAATAGGACACTGTTATTGAATTTCTATTTAAGATGGTCCTCTCCACATGAAGTAGATTTTAAATATTTTTAACTTGAAGTAATTTTTTCACTAAAGGCATGTAATTTTGGATGATGGAGGATTTGATGTGTGAGTGGATATCAACTGATGGATCAAAAAGGTGTTTTACATAGTGGTCAAATATGGTATGGTCAATAATGGGTTCATCAAATATGGGTCCATTGAATATGGGTGGTTAATAAAATATCGATACTGGATGACTGTTGGGATCACAAAATATGGATGGTAAGCTATGGTAATGAAATATTATTTTTTCAATGATGGGTTCATAAAATAATGAAAGCTGCTCATGAACTTGATTTATAAGTGGAGGAGCTTGATCATGATTTATAAATGGGACATGACATACCCCCAAATGGTTATTTTATAACATGGATGCTCTTGGTTCTTTAGTAAATGGTTTTACTCAAAAGATTGATGATGGGATGTTATTAGATAAATGTATCTCAAGAGCCTCATTTGTGGGATATGTATTGATAAATGGTTGATCATTAAATTATAGTTTATGGGAATTTAGTTTTATGGATATTTCTAGTCCCATTTCTTCTAATATTTAGGAGAATGTAGTTTATATGGGATGGTTGATGGTTAATGTTGACTATTTTGACCACAAGTCAAAATAAGTAAACCTTATATAGTTCAAAACTTGTATATGGGATATTTAGGGTCCTATATGGTGTGTCATAGTCCTATATAGGGGTAATTTAATATGTCATTACCTTGATAACATCTATTTTAGCACATTATGTCATTTTTAGTCACTCAAGGGTCATATTTGAGTTACTAAGAAGGTTATATGGTTTCACTTGCTTTATAAGTATTAAAATTTATTTATAAATGTGTATTATAACAGATAATTTTTATTAATGTCAGTCCCTAATAAAAAAATTTAGGTAAAACGAGAAGAATAGAGGCATTTTTTGTAGTTTTGGCAATTTTATAGCTTCTAAAAAAGTGTGGCACATGTCAAAATATTGTTTAATAAATATTCAGATTCCATAAAATAATTTAAATTTTTTATATACTTTTGAAGTCTCAAAACTGGTCTAAAACAACTCTATTTCCTCATCACCCTTCTTGGCATGCAAAACTAGTCAACAAGTTGTCTCTTGGTAGGACTAGTAGGAGAGGTGTCAGGTCAAATGATTTAATGGTGTGTTAGTAAATCTATTTTAATTCAAATTAATGATATTATTTTAATTTTTGGTTTCCTATGCTTTATAAACTATCCTTTAGAATTTGATTGTCTCATTGTGCATGCTAATCCCCATACCCTACAAGTTTTCTCCTTGTCTAAACTATTCCATACAAACTAATGGATAAAATTGTTTCTAGGAGATGTGGATATATTTATTTCATTGTTTAAAAAAAAAAATTGTTTGGAGGTGGATTTATGTACTCAAAATTCTTATGCTACAATTTGAGTACACTAATGAACTTGCAATCAAGTTTCACTAATTAAAGAGGGTTTTTATCCTTTTGATGGTTTCAAATGAGGGTGATATGTTATATTCCATGTATCCTATATATTTTTTATCCCCTCTCCTCTCAATATTAGTGTAAAAAGGTCTCACATTGAGGTCATATTTAAATAACATGTAACAGAGTGAACTTTTTGTATGACTGTCATACACAATCAAGTGGTAAAGGATATTACACAGCCATGGAGGTATACCTTGGGTTTTGAATGTGAAAAAGGAAATATTAGGTGTAGATAAACATTTTTAAGCCATTGATATTCTTTTAGATTGGTTGAAACAACCAATTCTTTAACACATATAGTTATGTCCTATGTTACTGCTGCATGAACACCTACATGTGCCCCATTAAAGATTGAGTAAGTTGGAATGGAAATGTTTCAGACTAGTTTGAAGTATCACTAAGTGGAAAATATCAATTCAAATTGATATTAGATATAACATTGATGGTACAACCAGTTCATTATGCATACAATCTCATGCCATACCTTCATAACTCCATCTATAAATGTGTACATATAGGTGGTTCAAGTAGAGGGGAAGACATTGAAACCTTAGATTATTGAGATTGTTTGAACACTCTCTTCAGTCTGAAAACATGTATATTATTATGGTAAGTATGGTGAATTCATATAATGAAAAAAAAATTGAAATCATGCCTTTAGGTCAGAAAGGTTACTTTAGGGCTACATTATCTTAAAATCTCTAATTAGAGACCTAACCCCTTATTTGATGTATTCATGACAAAAAATTTTGAGATGCTAACTGGTATAATGTTTAGATAATATAGTTTAGGTTTAAGGGTAGTGAGTTGGTAGGTAAAATTAGTGTTTGGTTAAAAGAGTGTGATACTAGAAGCCTCTCATTCCTTGCATCCTTTTGCTACATAATGTCAACATTATCTATAGTATTATAAGTTCAAATGGCCCTTCAATGTATTCAGATGCAATGGAAGCCTAAATTTTTGATAAATGATTATTTTTGAAGAGAAATTACACTATGATTCTCAAAATATAATATAAAGGGATTCATATTAAATATTTTATGCAAACCATCACCTATAGGTCCCCTTTGATCACAAAATAGTGACTTATAGTGTGATTGTAGTGTGACAGTAGGTTAGAGCAAATAATTTGGGTGTTGGTATTCCAAATAATCATTGGTTTGAATTAAAATATGTATTAGGTGATTTAACTAACATATAAGAGGTATTATAACATGAAAATAATGACAAACATAAAGCATCACTTCTAGGCTTCTCCTATTTTTAAGCAAAGAAAACTAGTATATAGTGAGCCAGTCTTTCCTTGTCAAGAATAAATGAGAGAACATTGAATTAGAAAGGATCATTGGTGTTTGAAATGTTTTAAGAAATAATCATAATGATAATGAATAGGATACATAATATTCATCCCAAAGAAGTAATATAAAATCCATCTCAACATACATTCTATAGTCCATATATACTAACCCTGCACATAATCCATACCATGAGAATTTTTATTATATTTTAAGGTGTTTGAGGGTTATATGAGTACTAACCAACCCTAAAAAATTTTACATATTTCCCCCATGAATTTAAAAATCCTTTTATATCTTTTTTTTACATGAGGAAATATGGGAGATGCCCTCTATTCTATCTCAGACAAAGGGCACTCCCAGACGAACAAACTTTATAGGTCTAGTGAGAAAATGAGAACCAGGTGACTTGAGGATAGTGTAAAACTTTAAAATTGATGTATTGGTATGTTTTATACATGAAAAAACATTTAAAAATGTCACACAATCATGACCAACCACTCAGAGGTAGTTATAGGTAACAAAGTATAGTCGAGTCTTACTAGACCAGACTAGGCCTACTACTTAAAAGGCATGTGTCCTCACTTTTAACACCAAATAAGAATTAAAAAGCATTAAAAAACTTATATAGGGAGTTATAATTTGTGTTTTAACCTATTATTTTTATAAAAATCCATTAATGATTCATTTCTTGGCTCAAAAACATGATAAGTTATGTAAAATTAAAAGTCAAGCTTGAGTGGCTAAGTTTGGAAGTGCATAATGATATAAATACTTAGAATATGAGAATGAGGAGAAAATATATGGTGGTGAGTGTCTTGAACAAGGTTATATTTTTTTTTTTAGGATTTAGACCTCACAATTTCATGAACAATCCTTAAGGGGTAGAACTACCTAAAACCATCAAAAACCCTTGATAGTGACCTAGTGAAGAACAAGTTGATAAAAACACATCTAGATGAGCTAGTTTGACTCAGGATACAATTATAAATTCTATAGGACACAACAAGACTCCTTCCGATCATGTTGTCTTCTACCCTACTTATATGGATAGGGTATAAAACTACTTTTTTTGATAGATTTGTGTATATTGAAGGTTAAAAAGAGATTCAAGGGATGAGGATCACTTTGGGAAATATAATGAGACTTAATATAACTCCTCATATAAATTTATTGATTAAAAAAATTTCACAAGTACCTTTACATGTACATTCACTTTAGTCAGTCCAAATTGGCATAGTGAATGAAGAGTGATCATCAAGTGAGAACATAAGAACATCAATTGGGAGGCCTTTTAAGGTCTACATAACAGATATAGAGACATAAATACCCTTGAAAAGTGCCATACCATGTCCTATTATATTATATTAGAAACCTAAAGACTATCTTGGTGCCATTTATGAAGGATGAGTGAAAAAAGGGCGATTAGGACCACAGACGATGAGAACACTTGGCCAAAAGAATATTCATGATTAGGGAAACATCCAATGCATATTGGATCCTATCTATAACACCTCCATCATATTTAAATTATGTGATATATCCCTAGTCTATTATGGATCATTCAAGGAAGGCTGAATGATGAAGGAATTTTCTAAGTAAAGAACTAAATGGTCTTATGCCATATCTGAAGAAGTTTCATTCATAAAAGGACATTTTTCCATAGATACATTGCATGTTTTTTTCTATACTCCAATCTCCTCAAAACATAACTCCTTATCTTACCTTCAAAAGTGTTTTTGTAACTCTTGGACTTCATTCTTTTCCCTCCTCTCTCACATTATATAATTATTAACCATTTTTGGCTCTTGTTCAATAAATCCATATCATGTATGGTGAATCCCTACTAGTTTGATGTTATAATATAGCTTTGAATAATATAATAAATATGGATTTGAGTTCACAAACATCTTGTGTAAGTGTGAAATGTGATGAATGGTGAGGTTTAGTGATTATATTCTTACTTCTCCTTGTCCTTTCATGTCTAGTAAAATAAGTTCTCATTATAATGTCATATAAAGTGTAGCTAGTGTGTTTAGATCCCTTTAACTGTGAAATTGTAGTTGGAGTTTTAAAACTATCATCTGATCCACTTGTCTTGATTTGTCTCATGCATATCACCTCTATATTAAAATAATAATTTTAGAACATCTTATGACTTTGAAACTGATTATAGATCTTGTTTCTTAGTGAAAAAAGTATTATAACATAGTGGATATCTTCATTTTGTATCACCTCCTTAGAATAACATTATTTCCTGCATACTTCTATCACTTTTTTGATAATTAGTCAGTTAGTATAGGTGATAATCACTTCAAGCTCAATTCAAGGAGATAGCACTTAAAACTAGAGCTCTACCTCTATTAAGGTAACCTATAGGCCTAGAGGTATTCTACTATTACCAAAATCTTATAGTAGGCTTGAAAGACATGTTCTATGGTATAATATTTGGTGACAATAGTTATGGCACATCCAGTGGGAATAAGATCCAAGAGAGTAGAAAGATTATTGGTGTGTATTTCTTATAATTAGCTTTTGGAAGCAATCAAGATAGCACCAATGGAGACTTTAAAATTAAATATTCTAGTTATAAACATCCTAAGTATCTTTTGTTGAAGGTTTTGATTGTTTCTTGTATCTCATTTTACCCATGAGGTTTATATGAACATCTGTGATGAATATCCCTACTATGAACCTCCCTATCAAGCTTGATATGAAAAATGTTACACCCCTCAATATCCCTATAAATATGGATACAAATCCTATGATTCATGGCATCCCTATGGTCATCCATTTACTTCTCTATATGGACATCATGTTTTTGGTTAGCCCTATAAGAAGGCTATCAATAATATTATCTATAAATCCATTCCTATCAAACCCTATATGACACTTACCAATCATACCATGATGCCTATCAACCTCAATAGGATTCTTATAAGTCTTGTTAGGAAGAATCAAATGACCCCATTGATTGTACATCAAAATATTACAACGAAAGATATCAATTATTACATACCTAAGTTTAATAATATAGACATGGACTCATCCCACTTCATTACCCTCCACCTCCTCCATCGACCCCATCTCATCTCAAATTATTTTTGGAACTCAACCCAAGTCTGCTAGATAGTGAAGATAATATGGGAAGATCGGATAATGTGTTTTATCTGATTACTAATCATCTCATAGAATGGTTAAGTGGTTTTGTTTAAAGATGGATAAGTGTGTGGGAGGTGATTTAAGAGAAAAATAAATGGCATATCCAAGAGCAACGGTAATTGTCAAAAAGTTATCTCCAATGCTCAATAGATAGGCTAAAGATGAGGGAAGACAAAGAGCTTATAAGTAATCTTGCATCTATCAAATAGCCTCAAGGAGTATATGAAAAAGGTGAAACATTTTTTTAAGTAAGTTTATTTCATTTTAAACAACCTAACTTATCATTTTCCCATGATCTTACTCAAGAAGTATTTTTTACCAAATCCATTCATAGCCCTATACCACATCTCATACTCCATTTGCACCTCATGAACCTATCCATAAACCTCCCACCTCATTATTTATTGAAAAATATCCCATTTTTAGGGAAGAAAGTGAAAATGAGAAAGGTCAAGCCATAGTTGGTGAAGAGGATACCTCAAGTGAGTATGAGAAATAAATAACCATAAGGACCTCCCTTGGTGAGCATAAGTGTAATCCCATCTTCTTAAGTGAATATAAGAATGTTGAGGGTTATATTTCAATTGTCCTTATAGAATTTGGTCAAGTCATGAAGGGAGAGGTGATTGAGAAAGACCCCATACCTGATGTTCATGATGAAATAGACCTTGAACATGATAATCATGAGGAGGAAGACCTATGGGCAAAGTTTCATTCCATAAATTAGGATTTTGAGCAGCTAAGTGTGTCAACATATTCTCTACTGAAGTGTGAATATGATGATAAGCTAATTGGTGAACATCTTAAGCATGAAATATAATATCCAAGTGACCAAGAACATGAGGATCAACCTCAAATCATTATCATGAAGTCTACATCCATAGAAGAATTAAATGAGACCAAGGCATAAGATGGTGTCCTTGAAGAACACTCAATACCTAAGCATGATGGTGAACCACCCTCATATTCATTGGATGATAAGGAAGACCAATTTGATGACCTCATACATCAAGAAGAGATAGATGAAAAGGTGGTGGTTCTCAAAGACAAAGAGAAAAAAGATGATTGGCAGAAATAAATGAATCTTTTTCTAGAGCTTGAAGAAATTTTCCAAGTTGAGGACCAAGTACATGAGAAGGTAGAGCCATTTTTTTCCATGGATGACAATGACCAAGATTGGATAAACTATGTAGTGCTCCTTGATGAGATTGAAGAGCTTACAATTGAAAAGAAACTTGATCTTATTGAGAAAACCATGAAAGTAAAGTAGGTATGAATTATTGAACCACCATTGAAGGTCATAGTTAACGAGTCCTATAAGAATGTTGAGGCCATTGAAATGTAAGAGGAGTTCATGACCATAGATAATATGCTTCTAGATACCTTGATTTTATTGAACATCATATAAAAGAGGTTCACAAACATCATGGAGTTGGAGATACAAGTGCTAAGGCCTAAGAGGCAACATGCCTCATCCTAACTTTCATTCCATAGAATAATAAAGGTCTCAAAATTTACTTTTGATCTAAGAGGAAGAGTTTATTCTATGTTAGTTTATGTTTGAGTTAATTTATTTTGTCTGTGTGTGTGTTCCATAAGTGCTTGTGAAGCACAAGTATGTGGTGTGTTGTTTTATGTCGTGTTCCTATTATTTATTGTGTTTTTGTATATTCTAAAATAAAAATTTATTTTCATACATGTTCATAGATTAATACATATCCCAATGGATAGGAATAAGCTACCAGTCTTTGGCATAGCAAGCATACCATCCCAAGGAAATCACCAAGAACGTTGACTATTTTGACCATAAGTCAAAATAGATCAACACCTTATAGTTAAAAACATGTAAAAGGACTGATTAGGGTCATATAAAGTGTGTCATAGTCCTAGATAAGGTTCATTTAATATGTCATTACCTTGACTACATCCATTTTAATCCCTTATGCCATTTCTAGTCACTTAAGGGTCATATTTGAGCTACTAAGGAAGGTTGTGTGGTTTCCCTTGCTTGACAATTTTTATAAAGTCTCTATAAAAGTTTATGATGTTATATCCTTATAAATAATGTCAGTACTTAACTAAAACTTACAGGTACTACATTGAAACCAGAAGAAAAGTGGAAGCTTGGGTAGTTTGGACAATTTTTGTAGTTGTATAGCTTCTAGATAAGTGTGGCACATGTGGGAAGATTGTGGAATAACTATGAAACTTAATTAAACTAATTTCCACATTTGATCTATTTTTTATGAATCAAAATTTGTCTAAAACTATTTTTATCCTTCATCGCTCTTCTTGGCATGTAAAATTGGTCAACATGTTTTCTCTTAGTATGGATAGTAGGAGAGGTTTTAGGTAAAATTTTATTTTGTTTTCCTCACATTCATGGTAGGATTTGAATTATTGGTTTCCTATTATTTATGAACCATCCTTTATAATTTGATTATCTCATTTTGCATGCTAATCCCCATACCCTATAGGTTTTCTACTTGTCTAAGATATTCCATATAAACCAATGGATAAAATTATTTCCAAGATATTTCAACACCTTTATTTCATGATTTACATATTTGTTTTTCGTTTTTGGAGGTGATTTGATTAGATATAATATCTAAAGTTGTAGTTTTAGTACAGTAATGGACTTGCAGTCATGTTTCACCAATTATAGAGGGTTCTTATCCTTTTGATGGGTTTATATGAGACTGATATGTTTTATTTCATGTTTCCCATTTCTTATTGATACCCTCTCCTTGAAATTTTAGTGTTAAAATGTTTCACATGGATGTCATATTCAAATAACATGTAACACAGTCAACATTGTACATAACTATCATACACAGTTACGTGGTAAAGGATCTTGAAGGATAATGGAAGTTTGCCTTGGGTTTCAAAGTAATGAGGGATATCTGAGGTGTATATGACCATGTTTAACCCATTAATATTGTTTTATATTGTTTAATTCAACCAATTATCTAACACATATAATTTTTTCTTGTGTTATTACTACATGAACACCTATAGGTGCCCGACACAATATTGGGCAGGTAAGAGTGGAAATGTTTGGGACTATTTTAAAGTCTCAATAGGTTGAGAGTCTCAATATACACTAATAGTAGCTATAATATTGATGGTACAACTAGTTTATTATGTATACAATCTCATGTCATACCTTCATAACTCCATCTGGAAATGTGCACTTACAAGTGGATCAGGTAGAGGGGAAGACATTAAAACATTAGATGATTGAGATTTTTTAAACACTATTTTAGAGTTGAGTGCATGTATTTTATCTTGGTAACCATGATGAATTCATATAATGTAAAATAGTTTTAAAATCATTCCTTGGGGTCATAAATGTTACTCCAGGGCTAAATTATCTTAAAATATTTGAATAAAGACCTAACCCCTTTGATAATTTCATGATGAAACATTTTGGGATGATAATTGTTCTAATATTTCCATTCTGTAGTCTATGTGTAAGGGCAATGAGCTGATAGGAAACATTATTTTGTGGTCAAAATATTATTAAACTAGAATCCTCTCATTCCATGCATCCTTTCACTATAGAATTTCAACATTCCCTATAATATTTTAAGTCCAAGTTTCCCTTCAATATAATAATATGTATACAAGCCTAAATTTTGGATAAATGAATCATTTCTAAGATAAATAAAACTATGATTCTCAAAATATAATCAAATTGGGTTCATATTCAATATTTGATATAAATAATCACCTACAGGTCCCCTTTGATCACAAAAAGCCACTTATAGTTTGATTGTAATGTAATAGTAGGTTGAAACAAAAAAATTGGGTGTTGATAAATTATTAAGTATGATTGGTTTGAACCCAAAAGGGTATGAAGTTAGTTAAAATAATCAGAGGAGGTCTTACAATATGAAATAAATTTCCAACACAAGAGTTCACCGATAGTCTTCCCCTATTTCTAAGTGAAGAAATATAATATATAGTCAACCACTCTTACCCTGTCAAGAAAAGGTTAGAGCACTTTGAGTTGGAAAAGAGAATGGGAGTTTATAATGTTATAAAACACAATAATAATTATAATGACAATTTCACATTATTCTCATCCCAAATAAGTAGGATAAGATCCATCTCAACGTGTAATTTGTAGTCCATACTAACCCTACACACAATCAGTGCCTCTGAAATATATCTTGGATTTGAAGGTGTTTGAGGGTGATATTAGTATGAAACAACCCTAAGAAGTTATAAAAATTTCCAAAATTACTTTAAAAATCTCCTCATATAATTATTTTTCATGAGGTAATAGTGGATATGGAATTTTTTATATCTTAGATAGAGGGCACTCCCAGATGAACAAACCCTATAGGTTTAGTGAGCAAATCAGAATAAAGTGACTTAAGGAATATGGAAACCATAAAAATTATGTTTTCATCTTTTTTATACATGTATAAACATATAAAATGACCAACCACTCAGAGGTGGTTGTAGGTAACAAAGTACAGTCAAGACTTACTAGACCTAGACTAGTCGTACTTCTTAAAAGGGGTGTAGCCTCACTTTTAACACAAAGTGTGAATTGAAAATAATTTTAACACATCCATGGATGGATATAATGTTTTTTTAAAACTTTTATTTGGATATAAATTAATTAATGAGTCATTTCTTGGCTCAAGAACATGATCCGGTGTGCAAAAAACAAAGGAGAGCTCAAGTGGATAAGTTTGGAACCTAATAACGGTGTGATTTATTAGCATGTGATAAAGAGGAGATAATATATGGTGGATATGTTAATAAGGTTTTATTAAATTTTATTTAGGGTTTGGATGTCAAAATTTCATGAATAATCCTTAAGGGGTAAAACTACCTAAAACCATCCAAAACCCTTAATAGTGACCTGATGAAGAATAATCTGATAGAAAGGAATTCATATGAGATAATATAACATGGTATATGATTATAAATTTTTGATGACTCCACAAGGATCATTACCATCAATTTGGCATCTAACCTACTTGTATCGACATATTATAAAACTAATTTTCTTGAAATATTTTTGTATTTTTCATGTTTAAAAGAGAGTCAAGGGATGATGATCACTTTGGGAGATATAATTATACCTAATATAACTCCTCATGTCCATTTATTTCTTAATAATATATCATTAGTACATTTACAACAATATTCACTTCAGCGAGTCCAAACTGACACAGTGAATAAAGAGTGATCATCAAGTGAGAAGGTGATAACTTCAATTGGGATGCCTTTTAATGTCTTCATGTTAGATATAAATTCTTGAAGACCCTTGATTCCATTCCTTCTATGGATTGGATTGGAAAAATTAAGGCTATCTTGGCTCCAAGTGTGAAGGATGAGTGAAAGAAGGGTACATAGTGTGAAAGTGTACTTAGAGTCTACATGCCTTGAGTTGTCTCATGAATATCACCTCTTTATTGAAATACCAATGTTATAACATCTTAATAATTTCAATTTGGTTTGTGGTTCTTATTTATTAAATAAATAAGTATGATAGCAAAGTGGATATCTTCATGGTGTGACACCTCTTTAGAATATATTTCTTTCATGCATACTGATATCCCTTTTTGCACAAGTAATAAGTTATCATAGGTGATAAGAACTTCAAGATCAATTTATGTCACTAGACCTTAAACCTAGAGCTCTAACTCTACTATAGGGAACACATAGCCCTAAAAGTATAACAATATTACCCAAATATTAGAGTAGGCTTAACAAACCTGCTATAGGGTGAAAAATTTGATGACATTATTTTAGTCATGGTGTTATATATATATATATATATATATATATATATATATATATATATATATATATATATATATATATATATATATATATATATATATATGGCCAATGGGTCAACTGATTAATTTAGTTTGGATGGGATTGATTGTCCTAGGATTGATTAGGCAATATAAATTTAATAATATATGTTAGGTTCATAAACTGATAACTATGTTGTTAGATTTATTAGAGTATGGTTTGAATTTGGGGTTGGTATGCTCTAATAAGCTACCTTAGGTTATGTTCATGGAGGTATCTATTTTGGTACTATAAACATTAGATGGGAGATTTACATGGTTCTTAAAGCTAACACTATCACTATGATGTAATGGATATGAGTCAAAATATTTGATTTTTCTTCTTTTATAAGTTATTATACTAGATTTCAACTAGATCACACACATAGTAGTCAAGTGATATTACCCAAAATCTCTTTCATGGGTGATCTTAGGGAATGTGTTTTTTGCCTACACAACTATTTGATATACATCTAAAATGTCTTAAGATAGGATATATAAAATAATATAAGTCTTCCCTCTATATATATTTTAGTAATATGAGGTCAAAACCCATCCCAAAAAAATGTTGCCTAGGGTCTGCTTAATGGAGAATGAAACTCCCTCACTTCATAGTGTTAGTAAGATAGATGACTGCTTAGCCAATAATGTCAACTCCCTAAGAATTTCTATACCACATCATAACATGTGGTTTTTATCTATGTTAGATGATGGAATACTAGTCTTAAGAGACTGAAAATATAGAAATAAAATTGGTAAAGGTTATGTATGATTCCTAAAATCACCTTGTGTTGTGATGGAAGCTCATACTCAATATGGAACTTGGATTGGATAAAAAAGAATAGATCATTTTTTGTTACCAATATATCCTTCAAATGGGATGGGAAAACATACATAACCTTTGTTTATAGGCACACATCAATGAAATCTAAGTGAAAGATAAGTGAATAAATAGATTTAGTTTTATCTTAAAATTTATAGATGTGTGTATGTATGTGATTATTTCCCAAGTGAATGTGCAAGATGGTTGTTATTATTTTAGATTGGTTGAATGCCTTTCATAATATGACAATACAAGTTATCTAATAAATTTAGAAACATCACTTTATAGATCACAAACACAATTATATGAATAAATACAATATTAATCAGATAAATAGTGGTGAAATTATAGGTACAACAAAATGACAATGGCATTCTAGATAGAAACAGCGTAACTGAAATCAATACAAAAAAGTTACATGAACAACAAACATATAGTGATGTTTTTGATAGAAACAAATAATTTGGAATATAAAGAATGTTTTTTGATAGAAACAACTTGAATCGAACATAAATAACAAATTTATAAGAACAACAAAGAGACAATGGTATTTTTAATAAAAAATACTCAACTGAGACATAAATAAAAAATGTCACAAGAACAATGAATAAACACAAACATTTAAAAAAAAAAAAGGTCAATAGAAATAAAAATAACAAATTTACAATAACATCAAAAATACAATGACATTTTTTACATAACTATATTGATTGGAATAGAAATAAAAAAAGTTGTTTTTGACATAAACAACTTGACTAAAACATTAAAAAACAAAGAGACAATGAGATTTTTGACAAAAAGACTCAATTGAAATAGAAATAACAAATTTAAAGGAATAACAAAGAGATAACTAAATTTTAGACATAAACAAATCTATTGGAACAAAAATAAAAAAGTCGATTATGACATAAATAATAAAGTTATTTTTGATATAAATGACATTTCTCAGAGTCTACACAATTCCACATATAAAAAATGACCTTTATCTTAAAAACCCATTTATGTTTAGATCATGCTAAAACTTGAACAATGACATAAATAGTTAGTAAAAACATTAATTAAAGCAAAAAAGGTGTTTTAAAACAATTAGGATGTACATACCACTAGGTATACAAAAATGTATACATGAAAACAATTATTAACAATGTAGAAGTTTTATAAATCAAATAAAATCATAATTCCTATGGGTAATAAAATTTTCAATGGATACCTATGATGAAAAAATAATGGGAAATAGAAGTAATACCTTCCCATACCTATCAATATGTTGACCATATTGATGTTTGGATGTCACTCAATTATGTCATGGATTTAGATTATTCTTGTAGAGATTACACATTCAAATGGAGTAAAACTCTACTTATCAAATAAGATGATTTATTTGATTATGATGATTGATATTTGATCCTGATCTCAATAACATACAACTAGGTGAAATTTACTCAATAATTTCTTTAATAAAAATCACTAATATGTAAAGGAGTATTACATATTGGGTAAGATGGTTGGATTAAAATATTTTCAAGATTAATGTAAACCGTTGATCTTAATATAATATCAATGGTTCAGTGTGAGTCAAATTACTCATTAAATTAGGGAGGTTATGAAGGAATGGGCTTGCCTTAAGATTTTATGACTGATTAGCATTAGGATTTGGTTGATTACCTTGGGTTTATGTAAATATGAAATGTGCATGGACTATATCATCAAATAATTAACATTATCAATTAGTGTGTGTAATATGGATTTTATTTTTTGTGGGATGGAGCTAAGGTCATGGTATATATATGATTGATTGGAAAAGGGAGATATGGTGTGAATAATATATTTGATAGGAGTGCTAGTCAATAACAAAAGTACGGATAAAATTAATCCTTATAACAATGCTATTACAAATTGGTTAATTGGATTACAAGTAGGTTAAAACCAACACTAGGGTGTTTGATTTTAATTATCTACACTAAGATTGATCCCAAATTATTTTATCATTAGATAATGACATTAGAGAAAGAAATACATAGTAAAGCATTTTGGTCTCAATATAGCCATTATAATTTTATAATGGTTCCATTCAGGATAAATAATTACCTGATGGTTTTTATGAGTCTTATCAATGGTTTTTTTTCATTTCTATTTGGATCATATGCCTTAATATTACTATATAATGTTTGCATTTTATCCCACACAATGAAGGAACATGAAGTGCATGTAAGAAAGGATATTCAGTGTCTTTAAGCACATCAAATTTACTAAAGTTATGATTTTTTTTCATTATTTTAGGATTATATCCAATTTTTGGGGCATGTTATTTTAGGTGAGGGAATATGAATGTATCCCTTATATATTTAGATAATTAGTGAGGGAAAAACACTTGATTTAGTCACTAAGGTACATAATTTCAAGGTATTAATAAGTTCTTGTAGTATTTTGTATAATAATTTAATAAATAGTTCATCTAATTACTTTGTTTAATATAAAATGGAAGAGTTTTTATGGATAAATGAATTTGATAGAACCATTTTAAATCTTAAATAAAACCTCACTTGTCAACCAACTTTTTTCACTTTCTTATCTTACACATGACTTTGTGGCATGTGCAAATGCCTTGAATGAGGAAATTTGGGTCATCCTTATGCAAGATGGTAGAGTGGTGACCTATGAGTCATAAAATGAAAATTATCATGATTTAAATTACCTCACTAATGACTTATATCTTTAAGGTATTATTCATTTTATAGTGTGATGGAGTCATTCTTGTAATAAAATATTTAGTTTCAAGGACTGATCATCAAAGCTCTAAGTATATCTTCTCCAAAATAGACATTATCACTTTGGAATAGGATTGATATATTTTTTTTATTAGTATAATTTTGATATGGATGATGTTAAGGGTAAGAGAACATAGTTTCAAATGTCTTTAGTAGGAGGCAATACCAACTAGATTTGAGGACATCCATGAAAAGTTTAAGAGAATACATCCTAGAGAAACTCAAGAGAAGTTTTATAATGAGGAGAAATGATAGTTAGACTCTCATATGGATTTAGTGAGAAAATATTCATTATTGTCTCTTGAGTTAGATGAACTTATGTGCCATAAATTATTTATTTATGTAGCAAGTTATTTATACTTATGTAGGCTTATTATAATAGAGGCTAACTAAGACTCAAATTTAAGTCATCTAGGGTTGAATAAGGAAAATTCAAAGCTATGAATGATATATTATTAGCCTAACATATGTAGAGATATATCATATTTTATTTTCAGTTGCCTTGAATGTAAATGTTTTGAAGAAGAACATCAACATCTGAAAATTCTCTTTTATCTACATGAAATTATAGATGAGAAATGGAACATAATTTATATGTATTTCATTGTAAGTCTAGCATTATTTACCCACAACCTTGATGTCACCATAATAATGATGGAGAATTTTGTTAAGGTGGTACATATTTAACCCATAAAGACTATTTATAATGATGTGATAATGTCTAGACTTTTTTATACAACATTATTAGGCTTCATGGTATACCTAATAAAAATATTTAAAATTGGGATCACATTTATACCTTTGATTTTTGGAACACCTTAAAGTGAGTATTATGTGGTGCGCTCAATTGCAATACTTCCTATAACCTAGAGATAGATAGACACATTAAGTCAATCAACTTTGTTTTAGAGGATATTTTCAATATGTATGTCATGGATCATAACTCTTATAGGGTGGACTAATATTGTTTAGTATAATTCCCTTATAATTTTTGTTTCCATTACTCCATCAAAATGGAATATTTTTATGACTTTTATGGAATTACAGTTAGATAAAATGCCCCTTGATTTTAATGTGTGTCATTTGAGACCAACCATCCCTAGTTTAACCTTAGACCTATCTTAAGGCCTATTTTGATCCATATCTAAATTTTGTGTAGGTATTACACATACTTAGACATAATAAAGTAAGTAACATACCTTGCCCTAGGGATAAGGCCCCTAGTGTCCTAGGTTCTACCACTTGGACACTGACGTGCTTATTTGGATATTAACAGACCATGTTAACAACCAAGGGACCATGTTAGTGTCTGTTGCCTAATTTTAACCCCAAAAAATATATTTTAAATTCCTAAGACACCTAAGGATTTGTAGACCTATTTAAAAATCCACACATTCATTAAATTAGTATAAATAGGTGAATTTTATCCCTTTACTAACTAGATGAAAATTATATGTAAATACCCACATAAAAGATTAGAAAATTTGGTGCATAATGAAGGTCACTGATCCCCATTATATGTTACTTGTAAATACATATAAAACCATTCTAATATTTGATTACATATAGTTATAGTCTCAATCCCCATTCAAATAACTTATGTCGACACTCATACTAACATTCACCTATAGTTTTGTCAATATTTATATATGGAGAACTACATTAGTATTGATCCCCTTTTAAGGTATGGATATGTAGGTAACTCTCAACATATTGGGTTTTTGAGGACATCCAACTTACCTAACTAACATCACACATTTTTTACTTGTGCTCTTCAAAATCCCTAAAAACATTGAAGTTTAGGGTTTGTTCATAAATTAGTCAAAAATATTTCCCAAATAATGAATCAAGGATCATCCACATAGGGATAGGTAGATCACACTTAGTTAGAAGTGAACCTAAAATATCACATAATTTTCTACATAGGGAAAATAGTAAAATCCAATTAGAAACTATCATAATGTGATACTATCCAATGTACCACACTACTATCTAGGAAGGTTTATGAAAATTGAATCACGTTTGTGACACTGAAATTAGCTTCTACACCAATTTTGAACCCCGATATCATCTATCTCAATCAATTTCAAACTAATTACTTATTTTTATCATTCATTACTATTTTTGAAATATAGGATTAGGTCAGTTATTATACAAATCATTGGCTTTATTTATTGCATATTTCTTCCCTATTTTATTGTACTCAAACCCATTACAAACATAGGATTTACATACATTAAGTCCTTATAAGTCAAATCATTTTGTGAACCTGACTTACTTCAAATACTTCCCAAACCCATAACTACATACTCTTAGGTTTTGTATCCTTTTGTATTCTATATTCATAAATTAAATTCAAAATCTTAGATTTGACCTATTATTTTATTTTGGCAATCTTTAATATATTAATTTTCTTAAAAGGTTCAAAATTTGTAATAGTTTGTTTGACTAATTTCAAACCTAAAATGGTAGAATTTAATAACTGATTTAATGAGACTAATAAGATAAAATTGTAATATTTCATTTCTAAGCATCCAAATATACAAGATGACCCTATCCGTAGTGTCCACATAGAGATTTAGAAAGATAATTAAGACCAATCTTATAAACCCCTAGAAGTCAATAATGTTACACCTACTATGTTGTAAGCTACATTTTTACAAAAACCTATTCTAACTAAAAAGAATTCAACATTGAAAACACCTACTATGAATAGTGCGCATTCCTCTACCCTAGATGTACAATCCCTTATGCATGAGATCAATGATCTATAGGCCAAGGTGTTACATATTCAATAATGTGCCACTAGACCATCTCATGCCTTGGATTCTCATGTTATTCTACATAAACCTTTGGCACAACATATAACACAAACTCCTTTGCCATATGTATTTTTGGCATCCAAGATTACTTTTATGATGGTAAGGTCAACCCACAACATCATTTATGAGCTTTCTATGCAAATTTTTTTGACTATGTATCTGATGATTTACTTCTCAATAAGTTACTCCCTCATGGTTTAAAGGATTATGCATTATAATGGTTTTATGTTATTCCTAATCAATCCATCACAACATTTAATCCATTGAAAGGTATGTTTTGTAACACTTTTCAATCAACATTAGTGATAAGGTTTGTTATTCTCAAGATTCATAACTAAAAAAAACCTCTAATGAGACAATAGATAGATATGTGTTGTGATATAAAATTGTATTCGTAAAGATCACTATCCCCATGGTAGATAGATAACTCTAAGCCATATTAAAGTAGAGTTTGTTACTAGAAGTTCCTAAATCTATCCTATTTAATAAGTTTCCATCATTCATAGATCTTTTCCATATAGTGAAAAAATTAAAATTCAAAGTTCTCTCCATGGGAAATCTAAAGTACTTAATTGGATCAGATTCAACTACTAATATTTTCACTAATTCCTCATACAAGGTAAAATATAACGAGAATAAGAATGATTAAAAAGTGATAATCAATGTAGTTTCAGATCCACTTCCTCACATGGTTTTATCATATTGTCTAAGGAGATCTTTTACGACTTTAACTTAATCTTCAGCTTGTGTTCTCCAGTAACTCTTAGAATGCAATGCCATATCTCTTCATCACATCAAAAAGGTTGATATGACTATGCATCTTCCAAGGAATCATGATGTCAATGCATTCTATGACTATCATAGAGCACTAGTCTATACTAAAAATATATACACTCCCTTATGGTATAAGATAAATTATTTGATAAAAGTTAATATCATTGATGTCATCACTCTTATAGATGTACCTAGATCATAACCAATGGAAGCAAAAAAATTGAAAATATTTTTAGATATGTTTTCAAAACATACATCTAATGATAATATTGGTACTTTAGGTGTTCATTATACTTATCATACACATCCACCACTACCATATTATTAGAATCATACAATTGATCCACTTTTTCTACATAATATCATTTTGTGGTATCATACTTCAATGATATCTAGTCCTCTTACCACTTATTTCAATGTAGGAGATAGTTGATGATAATAGTTTTGTACTATCTCATTCTTTGTGTTTCATATTTTAGACATCATTTTCACCAAGTTTCCCACTAGAGTGATTCCTTATTCCATATATATTAGTTTTCATTTATATGTAGTCCCTAAGATACATTTTTGAGTTCCTAAGAGGCCCCTTTGCCATTTTATATGTCAAAGTTTGTGAGTGGTCCCAGATCCATCTCACATCGCTTCAGTCACATATGCATCAAATACACATAGGTAGGAAATGATGGAGTCATATCTTACTTGAGTCATTGAGTCACCTACATAAGAGGGTTGAGAAATCCATTAATTTAAACCAAGTTATTCATAGGGAATAATCCATTGAGTAAGGATGGGTAATGATGGATTCAAAATTGGATTGATTTTTTTAGGCAACCACACATGGGGATTGAGAAAGCCACAATCAAGGTCATGATCATTATTATACCCTACTTATTTATATAATCATCTACAACCATCTTATGATCAAATTTCATATATCTTCGATCTCATGCACTACTCAAAGTACTCAAGTTGACACTCATACTATCATTCACTTACACTTACACTAACATTTAAATTGGTATAAGTACATTAGGCTTGATACGCTCTTGAGGTATTGATATATAGAAAAGTCTAAATATAATAAGGTTTTGAGAAATTCTTAGTTTCTTGTGATTAATAAAGTTTT
>JARHVA010009787.1:32500-35000 GCA_037957365.1 Torreya grandis | reverse complement strand
GGAAGACCACATGGAAAGTATTAAAATTGAGAGAGAATCTAGAATCTTTTTTTGATTTTTTGATAGTTTTTTCTCTTCTTCATTTTACTAAAGTATTAGAAATGAAATATTGTAACAAATTTAAATTTTCTTTTACTTCAACTATTCCCACATTCCCAAAGAAAATAAGAATTGATTTTTTTAATGCTATGTATTAGTTTTTATTTTTAAAAGATAGTGGTCTTTCAATCTATGTTATTATCTTACATTGTAAAAGTGTGGGAGTCACCTCTTAAACATGGGGGTTAACTAAAGTTTAGTGACATGATAAAATTACATGTATTGGAGGTTAGTAACCTTTCATCTTACTTAATTTATATGTTGTTTTCTAGATATTTATGTGAATGAAAATAATTATGATATATGATGGTGGTCTATAGAAAGACTAAAGATTTAATGCATAGTCTTGAGTGTTGAAATAATTTTTTTTGGATTTTTCTTAACTGAGAATTTAAATATGCATATACATATGTTGTCTTTTAAGTAATATGGAATTTATAAGAACCATGTAATCTTGGTCTCTTATTAATTATAAGAATGGATTTTTATTTTAAATTTTTTACATTTTTCTATTAGATTATTAATGTAATGAGTGTTAAGTTGTAGAGTTTTAATACTTATTTGAATGTTGTTGAATAAATTTTATATTGATGTTAGATTTTGTAGAGTGAAGATTGTATATCTATGAGAATATTTGTATGAATTTTTTTTACATGTGTTAATATAATTAAAATATGTTTTTGATTGAAGATTGTATTGATCTATAAAAATAATAACATTATTGAAGCATTTATATACACTATTATAGGCCATATTACATTTATTTATCTTGAAACATAATTTACACTTATATAAGATTATAAAATATTTATTAAAAAAAGAGCCATTAAACAATTCTAGTAAAAAATTACTTTGTGATATTTTTTACTCAATGAAATATAATTATAACTATAGAAATATAAGAATTAATCTCTATGAATATAAATTACATTAGGCTTTAGAGTAGGATCACGAGTGTGTAAATATAGTTATGATATTTTTTATAGATGTAGTTTCAAATCCCCTTCCAAGTGAAGCATATAATACATATGATTTTTTAAATCCCTACTTAAACCCCTCCTTAACCTAAGAATTAAGCCAATTTATATTATTATAAACTAGTCATTATTGAAAAAAAAGAGTCCCTTTTTAATCAAAATGATCTATTTCTCAATATTGATTGTGAGAAAGCCTATGATCGCATTGAGTGGCACTTAATTTTGGCCATGTTGTAGGTCACTGGTTTTGGCCCCAAATTTGCTTAGACTATTAACGTGTTATTTCAATATGCTATGGATTATATCACTATCAACAACAACCAATATTCATGATTTTAATTTCATCATTATATCTGATAAGGATGTCTTTTAGACCCTTCTTTATATGTGCTATCAATGAAAGGATTTAGCTACCTCCTGACAAATTAAACTACTAAGTGTTTATTGAATGGCATCTCCTTCCCTCGGTCTAATAGAAAACCTTTAAATGGCCACTTCGTGGATGACTATTTTCTCACCCTTAAAGAAGAATAAGATTTAATTAAGAATGCCATGGAATGTGCCCATATTTTTTGTTTGGCTTTAGGTTCATCTATTCAATGGAGGAAGACTCAGTATTACTATTAATATCTGGGCCCCAAGCCTCCTTAGTTATAAGGATGTCAATGGTAGTAGATTCTCCCTGAGGTGTATTTAATGCTTTTTGGCATCCATTTTTATTTTTGGGCCCCTCCCCCTAAGTTATGGTCATATGTGGTGTAGAGAGTTGAAAAATAAATATTTTTGGATCACCAAGCCTCTATCTCTTACTAAAACATTTAAAATTAATTCTAAAGTATTAACATCTACTCATGTGTATTATTCCTCTTTTTAAGCCCCTTATAATGTTGCTTACATAGAATAATAAAATCTTCTAAGATATTTTCTATTGGCTAATTATGAGGGTCATAAGGGTTTCCATAGAGTTACTTGGAACATATATTATTATCCCAAATAAGCTAGGGGAATAGGTCTCCAAGATATTAAAATTCAAATCCTTGCCCTCAATGTCAAATGGATTATTATATGTCTTAATGGGGATGAATCCTAGAAGATTATTACACAAAATTGTGCCTCCAAGGGAATACCATGTGGTAAAAAGGATTGGCAAGGACTAGGAATTCACTCTCTAATAATAACCTCAGTACCTATTAAAATTAAGGGTAACTTTGTAATTCAAACCTATGGAAATCCTAGGAAAAGCCTAAGCCTCACCTTAAGTGGGTAGGTGAGGCTTTTAGGAATAGCCTCTCCATTAACTCCTAGTCTCTCTAGTGGAATCCTTGTTTAAATTTTTAGAATGGTCCTTAGGCCTATGTCCCTTAGGTTAAATGGTTATGGATTTTTAGGAAAGGTGTGAAGGTTATTAGTGATCTATTTTTCAA
>JARHVA010009787.1:0-27500 GCA_037957365.1 Torreya grandis | reverse complement strand
AAAGGCATAAATCCATTATAAACGGATGTTTTATAAAATTTACTATAGTAATATTCATGATATAACTTAAATTAAATATATAGTTGTCTTAATATTTATAATATATGATTATCCCCATAAAATATAATACAATATTGTTTAACCCTAAATTCATTGTTGTAGTTATCTAATATTAATGCGTATTAGATTATTTTTAACAAAAGGATGGTGAACTAACCTAATGAGCAGTCCCATAAAAAGAAAACTCAAATAAATATTATTATCAATTTCTACAATTGAGATTGCTAAAAATAGTAAAGTTTAACTACTTATGGATCTATTATAAAGAATTATAAACAAATGACACTTAGATGGTTTAGTGTGTGCATGCATATCTGATCTAAAACATTATGGAAGTGGAATGGAAGATTATCCTAAAATAGTCTTTAGATTTTGGGAATATTCTTTATGTGGCCTCAAATGATTCCATTAGATCTAGATACTTTCATTAACACTAGTGTCTTATTCTGACGTAGATATCATATATAGAATATAGATTCCATTTAGCTATTATAAACAAGATCCTTATGTGTTTTATATTTATTTTCTTATAATTTTTATAGATCATGAAAATAAATTGTGAATCTTTGTGTAATGATAAAAACCTAGCTTATTCACCATTGTAGTGATGGTGTAAAGAATTGGTTAATGGTTTCATGGTGTCGAGTTGCCCCAAGGACCCCTTTATAAATAAAAAATTTATACATAAACAATACTCAAGAGTAGGATATAGACCTATCCACTTATCCTCTATGTATTGGCTTGTGTGCGCACAAGGATGTAATTTGTGATAATAAGGAGACATGCACTAACATTATTTGTAACTTAAAAAATAGGGCTCATGAACTACTCTTTGAATACTTCAAACCTATGGAAGTGTTGATCCTATGACTAAGATATAAATATGGTTGAACATGGTAGGTTTTCTCACTTTAGTGATGGATTCAATACTTATTGGTATGCTACCTTATAAGTTAAATTTATTGACCAGATCAAGAATGAATTAGTGTTAATTCAGTATGTATACCAATACCTTTTATAAATATCTCACATTAATTCACATAGTCCTACCTTTAGAATATGTTTAATTTAAAAATTCGATGAATTTTGGGTATTATAAACAATATAGGATAAATCAACACTTACATATACATAAATGTCTATTTAGTATACAAGTGTCGAAGAAGCTAAAAAATTGGTATAGGTCCAGAACTAATAGTGAAGGATCATAATCAAGATTATATTTTTTGGCATACTATATAAGTCCTTATCATCATAATAACCATTGTAACACTAAGATAAAATAAAATTAGGCATAAATAGCAATTGAACGTGATCCTTTTGGTAGCAATAAGGTTTAGACCTAAAATTTATAGCCATGATAAGTATATTCCAAGTGTAGAAGACTTGGGTAGTATATAAGCTAGATTTTGCTATCTATATTTGCCTAACCATACTTAATGTAGTAATGTGTTGGGTGGAGAATAAGTCTAAAAAAATCATAGTGTGTAATTGGTATTCCTTCTATATCTCTTTGTGTATGTATTCAGTTCTTCAAAAGTATAGGAATAGTCTATACAAAGCAAAGAGTATTTCCTTTGGATGTAGAGAAATGTTGGAATATGAAGTGATAATAATTTATAAGACTCTTTATATAATGCTTAGTAAAGTATTGTGAAGTTTTTTGGATGTGATATATATTAATATATAGTTCTAAAATGTTTTCCCTTATGACTTTTATTATTATTTTGTGCATAGTGTTGTTATATTTTCTAATTTTTTTTGTCATGTAGATTCTATCAAATGTTATGTATCTTAAGCCTACATTTTATATATCTCTACTTTTTTAGTTAATTAATTGATATGTTCAAACTAAAATCTATATTTTTATATTCTTTTATTATTTAATACATTCTTATCCCTATATTAGCATGTTACGATGGGGATTTCCAAGAACCTTTGTTAAAAATCATGAAATAAGCGCATAATATTTTGTTAGAACATGTTGAGGTGGCTATTGTGGAAAAGAGGTTTGGAGAGATGACTAGATGAAAGAAAAAATAATTTTATAGTAGGAGAAAAAAAATTGCAAATACTTCAAAAGATGTTGTTCAAGAGCATATATATGGATAAATTTATGAAATATTTTGGTGTGAGTAACCTAGATTATTAGTTGTGTGGTTATACAGATTAGAGTTTTATTATTTTTAGATAAAAAGGATAGAATTTATAGTTTGAATAGAATAAAATATAGACAACTTGTTAACTCTATAAACTAATTGGACTCAAGTTATAGATCATTAGACCAAGAATATCATCAAGGGTTACATTAAGGAATTTTCTCTAATTGAATACTTGGATTTTGAAACTACACATGATTTTTTTGTGAGAGGAATTAAATAGAAGTTCCTTTAATGACTATTGATTTTCATTAGGGTGTTGGTAGTTAAAAAGGCCATGGTGCCTACCCTTGCCAACATGGATTAGTAATTTCAATCGTTATGGGCATATGTGCAATGTAAGATTGAATGATTTATAGTTAATAAAATGAACTTGAACCTAAACCAAAAATATGGAGAATGTATTAAAGTAGTGTGAGAAGTAAATTATAGGATTATAAATAGAGTTAGAATAACAAAGAAGATGAAATAAACTAAATAATCCTAAGTTAACTATAAATATAAGTAGGATTAAAATAAACATGAAAACGAGATGGGAGACTAGATAGGCTACACCATTTGAGAAAGAATAATTAAAAAATTATGATAGAGAGGTGATGGAAAAAAGTGAGGACAAATAGAGAGGAAAATAGATTGCAGTCGATATAAAATATGGGTAGATTATAGTTACAAAGAAGAGTATTATTTAGACTAGGTAAAAAATATTCTCTAGAGGAAGTTATGCATAATCATAGAAGTATCTTAGGTTTAGGATCATAAATAGAAGAAGTTGAACATATAGATCATTCATTTCAAGTATACACATCATCCCAAGCCCACTTTTTCCTCAAATAAGAGGAAAACATGTTTAGGAAGGGTTAAATAGAAATTAATTTAAATTATTTATGTATAAATTTGTTAAACTTAGTGAAAAAAATAATAAATCAATAAACAAGAATAGCCTAGAAGACGTTGCATTCATTTTCAAAACTAGTTTTAAGATACGCAAAAAAATAGTGCATAGACACGCATTATATCAATTACAAGTGTGGCAAACAAGGTATTCAACACATTAATGTTTATTTACTTAACTCCATACAATGGTTATTCTAAACCTGAGTAATATATATTAACAAGTGATATGAAATGGAAGCTAGGTAGTTACCATTAAAGATGTGAAGAAATACAAACACATAGGAGCCTTAATAGGTTTAAATGTATATTTTGTTTGGAAACAAGGATGTTAATTACCTAGGTATGCAATAATTTAAATATTAGTTAATCAGTAAATTCAATATGAATAAGTGTTCAAGTCAGACCATTTAGGATCTTAATGATATTTGATAGTGGATTAAAAAATTGGTATTGGAATATGACCATAGATTTTTAGGTTTAATGAACATGGTCAATTTTATCATGGAAGATAAAGATAAGGCTGATTACATTATATAAGGATTGTGACAAGTAATTAAATATACCATTTCACAATTATTATTTTTAACTAAGGGTGGTACTTGAGCAGTTGCTCTCTGAGTATAATAAATTTAAGATTATAGTGATGTTCCATCAGCTAGCTATAAAATTGAGATGAAGATATATGTTTTTATCATAATGATGGATGAGCTTCATGAGAGAAATAACCCCAACTTATGTCTATGGTGTATAGAGTGTGGTAATGGAGGAAATTATAGGAATGATTGTCATAAAATTAAAACTAATTTTTTTGACATACGTAGAGTAGTAGGGAATGCAACCTAAAAGTGACATTTACTATAATAGTATATTCAAAAACCACAAATATTGTATTATAATATTTTTAAGCGAACTAATCATGATGAGAATTGTTTTCATACTCTGAAATAACTAAAGGAATATATTACCAAGACAATATTTGTAATCATAATAAAACATATACCTACTACAAAGTAGGGAATTATAGGCCAAAATATGGAAATAGATAGTATGACAAAATGTGGTCTTGGGTGGATGACTTTGTCACCTCAACATCTACTCCAAGGTTTGGCTACATAAACACCATCAATTTATTAGTATCAATATCAATCCTCATAAAACACGATAATTCCTCAACATAAATAGTCAAATTAGGATACAAAGTCACCTCATTTATAGTATGGTGGATATGATGTAAAATAACAATAGTCAGGATGATTTAAGTAGTAAAAATCATAAGATTGGGTTTTTCAATAAAATTAAGGAGGATATAGGGGAGTACACTATAGTGTATATTAGGTCTTAGAGTAATTAGAATAATAAGATTGTTTTAATCTTAACATTGGTATTAAACAAGTGAAGCTTAACCTTAGTTTGCATAACCCATATGGGGTTTAATGTTTCACATCCACATACCAAAATAAGAGGTCAACACGGTTGTTAGAATGCTGACATGAATAGAAACTAAACAACTTATACTTACCAAATGAACCCTCCTCACATTCCCTTAAAATGATATAAATAGAGGTCAATAGTTGAGTATTATAAACAAGTAATCTAGTTATATAATCATAACTCTATTTCTACATAAATAATTGATTCATAGTAGGATTTTTTTGTCATGGTGACCCTCGATGAATTGTATGCATCTCTCATATAATTTCTTCATGGTATCAGAGCACATGCTATTACCATCCTTATCCAGATACCTTCATTCTATCATACTTCCCAGATTTGTGAAGTATTGTGGAAAAGATGATTTTTTCAATCCCTAGATGCTAGTTGTGAAAAAATATTCAATTCAAAGAGCACATTATATTTTGGATCAAATAAAAAATCATGGACATGTTTTTTGTAGACAAAAAAGGTAATGAAATCTTTAATTTTGTTTGAAATGATCATCTAGAGCTTTCAATTTTCTCATCAAGCATGATGGTTGCAACACATTTTATAGAGAATGGGTGTAGTTTTGAATAGAACTAATCGTATAGATGTACTTGCAATACTTGAAATATAGGGAAGGAGATTTTCATTTCATATAAATGAGACAATGGATGCTCTTGATATGCCAAAATTTATCTCATTACTTTTGGTCATGTATTAGGTAAATGAATTTGATTTTTTTTAAAACAAAGGTTTTTTTGTTTTAATATTTCAAATTATAAAAATTGAAAACTAAAACCTTGAAATAAAAAAAGTGTTTTGATCTTTAAAAGAAGATGATTTTTTTTTAAAAAAAAATTTATTAAATTTTTTTAAATTTGAAAAAAAAACATTATGGCTAAGCCTAATGCTTGTCCACCCTTGATCCATCTCCTATGTACCACCCACTTGCATGCCACCTAAGATCCACCTTATCCACCTAGTTATGAATAATTTTTACTCTCTCAACCCCATTCACATAATATCTCATGCACCTGGATCCAAGACCATGGCTCCCTCCCATGTTTGAAGACCTTTTACCAAATGATGGCCCTTTTGGCCCACTTATTTCCCCTCAAGCTACCATATACCTATTACGGCCTTGTACTCCACCACTCACCAAGCATAGTGTCCCACCCAAGCCTACACCACACCAAGTTTTTGATTTTTATGAATTAATTATAAATTTAAATATTTGATTATCTAAAGTGTTAGAAATGCTGATTGAATGATTCATATGGAAACATTAGAATACTACAACTAACTTGGCATTACATTGTTTGTATTGGAACATTGAATGTATGTAAATGTTTTTTCAAGGTTTTCATCCAACCTTTGACCTTTTTGATGAGTTGGTTGGCCAAACCCATGGTGAAAAAGTATTGATCTTTGGTGAAGCCATTTGTCCTGGGGAGGTTCAGAGTTTGCATCTCACATTCCTATTTTTTGGCAATACAGAGCATTATAAAGGAAATTTACAATCATTAAAAGAGTGGTGTGTGGGGCCTAATTTAATATGTAATCAAATCCTGCATAAAAAACCACTTTTTTCAAAACATTATTCTTTTCTCCATCAAGACTACTCGTTAGTGTGTTCCATCATTATTCATGAACGATCATTTTTTGTAGGCCCCCTCTATTAAATAATTTTTATAAACACTTTTGCACTATTTTGCTCATATTATGAGATTTATTTTCCATTTCAAAGTGTTGGAAAACTAGTTCCAATATCTTCTATGTGGTGTATTTAGTTTTTACTACACCACATAGAATCCCTCTTATTTCATCCATTTTTAGAGGTCTACTTCATTGTCAAAGATCCCACACTTCTATGTGTGATATTTTTCCCCTTAGAATGTGTCAAAAGCTCACTTTTTTAGAATGAATACTTTCTTGAAATGTATAATTTCCAATAGAAAATTTTCTCATAATATTTCTTTTAATATGTAATTTGAAGAACATTCTTCTCATATGTACTACATTCTAAAGATTCTTTAAGAAATATTTAAAAGGGGGCTAAAAATAACTATTATCTACCTAATATAATCAAGGGGGGTTGATATACACCATTTTGTGTGCCCAAGTGTTATTTTCCTTTAGTGTGTTTGTTTCAATGCACTTTTCCTTGGTCTCCATTATTTACCATTACTCCAATTTACTTTTAACCACATATTACAATCATGTAAGACTTGAAATTAATATAAATTTTAACTTCAAGAAACTATCATACATGGTGACTTTCCATGATTAATTTATTTTGTAGTAAAGGTCTCTACCAAGTTACAATGGACATAGAACTCGAGAGAGAAAGGCATTTAGATAATATATGATGAATAAATCAGTCTGATGAAGCCCTTTGGATCATAAATATGAGTATTTATGATGAATAAAAATTTCATGTTCAATTTAAACATCTCTTCATGCATCATGGAATAAAATTAATAAAAATTTTACTACAAAGAATGAAACTAATATTATTCAAATGGAAACTAAACTATCTTGATTATATCCAAGAAATTTTTAAAGTATTATGGATTATTTTTCCAAAGTCATGCTTATAAATCATAGTTACTAGGCTATGGAAATATAAATCCTGACAAAATTTTGATCACGACCATTCTTTCCATGTTGAAAGGCCCATTTTAGATCTTTGTTACCACAATTTTATCTACTATGGATAATTATGGAGATAAATTTGAAATGCCTACATTTGAAGAGTTTGTAAACATCTTACTCAAGATAAATATCAAATTACCCTCTTGAGATTCATCTTCTATAATAACTACAAGACATAGGCATTGTTGGCCAATTATCCTTCAAGGATAATGAATAATAAGAAACCACCAACAAGACCCCAAGGTCCCAAGTCTAGAATATAGATGCTTGCATCTTCTTCATCAACACTTTTACGTGATAAGACAACTATAAGGCATTGTAATTTTTTTATCAATATGGTCATCTTGATTCATAATGTTGGAAGAATATGTCCTTTCTGGAAGCAACCGTGAAGAAGAAAAAAAATCACATTCACAAGCCATCTTCTTCCTCATCTACTAAGAACAAAGGCAAAGGTGAAGCTATTTCTACAAATGCTTATGTTTTCATTTCCAGTCATTCCTCTAGGGATGCTTGGATATTAAACTCAAGAGCTTCCCATCATATGGGGAAGTCAAAATATGCATTCACCTCTCTTGTTGAGAGTGACACATCTAAAATTTTAGTAGGTGATTTTACTCCTTTATCAGTCTTAGGATCTAGTAGAATTGAATTAAAATATGGAGAAGATAATGACATTTTATATGTACCTAATATTTAAATGAATATTATCTCCATTTAACAGATTTTCCATTCATATGGAGGTTATACAATGGAATTTTCTCCACACAATGTTATTTTTAGAGATCTGTATAATCATTTTCTAGTTATTTATTTTGTAAAACCAAATGATGCATCTCACCTATATCACTTTGATGCATTTCACGATTCCAAATATCCTCATGATCTTATTGATCATGTTTATTATTTAACTAAAATATAGCATGAATGATTTGGTCATCTTAATTTTAGGTAATTGTATCAATTGAGTACTAACAAAATAGTCAATGACCTTCTCAAAGTCTCTTTAAAATATGGTATTCATTGAAGATATGTTCATGGAAGACATCATAGAAAATTTTCTAAAAGGAATGTCTTGGTATGCCAAACCTCCACTTCAGTTGGTTCATAGTGACTTAATTTATTTCACTAAGACATATTTATCTAGATCCAAGTATGTACTCACATTCATTGATGATCTCTCTCACCGAACTTGGGTGTAATTCTTAAAGTACCAAATTCATGTTTTTGATCACTTTGTTGAGTTTAAAGTATTTGTTGAAAAGAAATATAGATGCTTGATTCAATTAATTTTATCATATAATAGAGGTGAATATGTGAACTATGCCATCATTAATTTTTGTGTTATTCATGACATTTAGTTGTAACATATATTTCCTTATGTACCTCAACAAAATTTTGTTGATGAGAAGAAAAATTGCACATTGAAAGAAATGGAAAATTACATGATTCAGGATAGGAATCTATCCCCATAGTTTTGGGTAGAGTCCATCAATTATCTTAATTATATTCAAACCCACACTCCTCATCGAGTTGTGAAAAATTTAACACTAGAAGAGACTTGGACCAAAGACAAGCATGATGTTTCTCACTTCTTGTTGTTTGATAGTCAATCCCATGCCTTTATTCCTAACGAAAAATATAAGGCCACGGATAAGAAGAGTCAATCATGCATTTTTGTTTTCTATTATGAAGATGTAAATCTTGTTGTCTATTTAACCTTCATACTTATGAAGTATTTTATAGGCATAATGTTTATGTAGAGGAACACTATTTAGCTTGGAAGCCACCATATTCACCTTCTTATTCTCTAATTGTATTTAGTTCACATTTTTTTCATCTAAAATTGATGACTCATCATATGATACAATTGATGAAAGACCTCTAGTTCCTTTGGCTTCTTCTCCACTTCCTATTATAAAAACAATCACATGATTCATCAAAAAGATAATAGAGTCAACTCAACCTTTGGTAGGTGATCCCACTAAGATTCATCAAACCAAATTTAAAAATCCTATTATGGTCCTTGCTTCTCATTCTCTTCATTTTAAAAATCATCAAAAATTCCATGGTGTAATTGGGAAATCCCGATGAGATGAAGCAATGGAAGTTTAATAACATTCATTTTTGAAAAACAATACTTTGGATTTAGTTCTTCTTTCAAAAGGAAGAAAGTTGGTTTAGTATAAGTTGGTCTATCACAACAAATATACAATACATGGTTTAGTTGATAAGTACAAGGTACACATCAAAGATAAATGATTCTCCCAAGTTGGGGTAGTTGACCATTTAGATACATTTATCCCTGTTGTAAATATGAATTCCATTCATCATGTTCTTTCACTAATTGTATCAAATATTTAGAAAGTACATCAAATGGATTTGAAGAGTGATTTATTCTATGGATATTTATATAAATAAATAAATATACATAGAGAAATCACCAGGTTATGTTCAATAATCTTCCCTTATCTTGAAACTTTGGTGATATCTTTATGGTCTCAAACAAGAGCCTTGATCTTGGTATGAGCAAATGGATTGGTTTTTACTTGATACTTATTTCTTTAGATGTAATTTAAACCCCATTGAATACATAAAAAGTATAGATGGTGACCTCCTTATACTTTTTCTTTATGTTGATGACTTGATCATCACTAGGAGTTCATCCTCTTTTATTATGGATGTCAAGTCAAGCCTCATGGACTAGTTCAACATGTTTAACTTAGGACTTATTCATTGCTTCCTTGGTATTTAAGTTTCCTAATCTAAGATAAATATAAACATTTATCATCCTAATTATGTTTTGGACATATTACACCACTTCAATATGTTTGATTTTAATCCATCCATAACTCTCGTTTAGTCTGGAGTAACTTTAACTACTAAGGGTTCTCAACCATCCATTGATGTTACAATGTACAAAGTTGGTATGTAACCTTATCTATTTGACTCATAGTCTGCCATACATCTCATTTATTATTATACTTGTATCCATCTTCATGCAAGATCCCCATGAGATTCATTGTAAAGATCCCAAGTGAATACTTCACTATATTCGTAGCACAATCATCTATGCCATTGAGTATACATAAGGTGCTTCAAAATAGTTAGTGGGTTATATAGATTCTAATTGTGTAGGTGACATTGATGATCTCAAGTACACTTATGGATACATATTTGATCTTGGCTCCAGTCTAGTGAATTGCTCAAGTAAGAATCAACATGTTATTTCTCCCTATTCTATTGAGGCTGAGTATAATAGATCTTCTAGTGCAAGTCAAGAGACTCTTTAGATCCAATAAATTTTGTCAAAGTTTAGCTTTACATCCAAACAACACACTATAATTTGGTGTGATAATCATAGTGATATCCACATTGATCACAACCAATTGAAACATCAATTCATTAAACATATTGAGATTCATATGCACTTCATTTGATAGCTTGTTTAGGAAAATGTGGTCAATCTTTAGTATTGTTGCATAGAAGACTAGGTTGCTGACATCTTTGCCAAACATCTATCCATATCCATGTATGTATCTCTCAGGGATATGTTAGTGTTTAAGGAAGTTTACACTAAGTTTTTATTATCTATAGTTCCTCCTTCATCTTGGTTGTACATGGCTACTTGATTAGGGCTTATTATTGGGACCCATTTTAAAAGTTTTATCTTCTCCCCAAGTTGTGTTTAATGGGTTATGATAAGGTAATTAGAGTAATAATATTGTGATAAGATTAAATTACGTATTAAAAAATGGAATCTTCACTTTAGTTAGTATGTGTAGTTTAATGTTTCACACCCACATGTCAAAATAAGAGGTCAACATGGTTGTTGGAATGTTGGAATTCATGGCCTAGTTAGGTAACTATTAATTTGGTAACCGAACCACTTTCACATTTCCAAATGAACCCTCCCCACCTCCCATAAAAATTATATAAATATATGGGAAGGCTTGAGTATTATAATCAAGTAAATTAGATAATCATAACTCTAGTTCTGCAAAACTAATTGCTTCATAGTACAATGTGATTTTAGTCATGGTGACCTTGGGTGAATTGTATGCATCCCTCTTAACATTTTTTCATTAGGGAGGTTTATGTAATGATAGCCAGTAAGGATGTCAAATGATTTAGTGTTATTTGTGTGAAAAATATAACCACTTTGCACAAAACTACTTGACTAACCCTCAAATAAAAATGTATTTCATATACTATAGAACTACAAGACAACATCATAATAAAGATTGTCTAGTTTTATTTCACAAAACTACTTGACTAACCCTCAAATAAAAATGCATTTCATATACTATAGAACTATAAGACAACATCACAATAAAGATTGTCCAGTTTTAGAAAAATAGAGGAAATAAAAGCTTGTACACAATGTAAATATGATAAATTTGTAACCTAAGGAGAATACATTCTTTAAATAAGTCACAATGAAACAATGTGGATAGCAAGTATTTGCACGATTTGAGATGTGAAAAAATAAAAGAATAAGGAAGGTTTAATAGGATAGTTATCTTGATCAAGTAAGAGAAAAAGGTTTGATTTATCAAGAAACACAAGTCATACAAAACATAAAACAATATAATGTATTATAAGTGTATTCTACAACTATTAATATACAAATGTATGGGTAGATTATATGCCTAATATGATAAAGAGTAGTGACTATATTAACATAATTATTGAAACCCTTGGAAATATTACAAAATGAATATATTGCACAAAACATTACAAATCTACTACATAATATAATTGAGTGCACATAATGAGGGAAATAACATATCGACAAGGTTTATGTAATGTAAAAACTAAAAATACCTGAATGTTGACTCTAGAATGGATATTTAACATGTAGCGTATGAGGTACATAATGTTGTATTTGAATTTATGTGTGTAGTAAATATCATAGTAAATTCTACATGTGGTGCTATTGGTAGACCATTAATAATATATAGTCTATTTACTCTTAGTCTCACATATTATGGAAGATTAAAAGCAATTAGATGACTTGAATATGTAAAAATCAAGGTTACATATTTAACTTATAAGGAGATTTATATGTAATTAACATGAAAATAGATGAGACCCATTATCCTAGTTCTATTGGTAATACATTATCTTAGGATGGTAAAATATTTATCAATGCAATAAAAAATCAATTGGAAGCACACCAAGGAGATAAGATAATTTTTATATCCTTGATTAATTGTGATCATAAACCAGTTTTTATTCATAAGGAACCATAGTCACCTTATGCATATGATGATAATAGTTTGTTCAAGGTGTATGTAGAGAATAAAAAAAATTCTCTATGAATTATATAATTATAATTCTACAATCCTTAGCCAACACATCAAGTATAATCATATTTAGATTAAGAGTTTGTGTATAGACTAGTTATATCACCCACACACTAGTTTTTGATTGATGAAATTAGGTCACTTAATATGTGATTACAAGGTTGGTTAGAGGTAGATTTAATGCATATTATGCTATGATATATATGGATTACTCAAACCCTACTCTATCAGGTAATTTACATTCAAAACTAGCATCTTTGTAAAGTGGTGATTCATATACACATGTCCTAAATTGGATCTATGAATATCGTGAGGTGTTTCCTATGTGAATGGTGTTAGTAACATAATGAAAACTACCATAATAATTCATAATTGACAATCACAATTAGTTCATTTTATGATTCTAGCATCATGTACACAATATACAATAGAGAGTAAGTACACTCAATTATGCTTTGAATGGAAATACTATGATCCTATAGGTAGATTATATTAAAAATCACTTATCTTAGGATGAGGCATACAGATTACTATGAGCACATTTTTAGATACCAATTAGTGTTAGGATGGATTATCCATTTATCAAGGAGGACAATGTAAGGAGTTGCATGTACATAGGTGCATGGACTTATGGATTATGTAAGGTTTGGAACCTAAATATCGTATGCATGTTCTTAGGTACACTTAGGCATTATTTATTATTACATGATATATGCATCAGGAATTTAGGTGGGAAAGTAAACATTGGGCCCATGATTAAAAAAAATTATTTAAACATTTTTTTAATGTGAAAATACTATAGTAAATAATGTTTTATAAAAATGAAAAATAATCTATGTCATGAGTGAGCGGATGACCCAAGTACTATGACATACTCATCATCACATCAATAAGGAGCTTGTGATTTGAATGTAGTTATAAATAATTATAATGTTATTAAAAATAAGGAGTAGTTTATTATATAAAATTGTAATAGGATTCAAGATGAGATGATAGAATTTGGTGATAATTATAAGGATATTAACATAAATGACTTCTTTGAAATGGAATGAGAAGATAGGCCACCAATAGTCCAAATCATATAACAAACTCAGGAAGAGAAGCTTTGAAATTTTAATATTATGAAAAAAGAGGGGTAGTGAAATGTACATGAATCCATTCATAGTAAATATAATATGATATTCCAAGGGACACTAAAAAAATGTTGAGAATATTAGAACATAGTTTATTCCAAAGCTTACGAATTTGGGAGATTACTAGACTCAAAATGAAATTTTATAAGGGTTTTATCTATTGATGGACTATCAGGATATTTTCCTCACTAATTTTATAGATGAAAGAGTGTAAATCCATCATTAGGGGAGATGTACATTAAACTTAAATAATGATCATGTTTTATTATTTTTGGGAAACTAGGCTTTACTTCCCAAGAAATAAAAGGTCTAGATTAAGGGTTCAAATATAATCAAATATAGTAAAATTTAGATTAATATCATTTTGATCAAATCAATTGCATAGGGAGAACAAGTAATTTATCTAGTAAAATATTCTAAAACGGATGTTTTAGAGGTTGAAAATTATGACATTAGACTAGGATAGTGTCATGAATCTAGATCTAGCTTTCATTCAACAAAATGATAGGAATGCTAAAAACATGACACTTTAGGGTCTAGTGCTGTTTTCCAATCCTACTAGTATTATTTCAACCAGTCATAGAGACCTAAAAATTTTTGTTTTATTTGTGCTAGTTTTGTGTCATCTTATCTATGAAATCTTGGGTGTTAAATTTTGATAGAATTTACTATAGAAAAATTTTAATCTTACCACCCTAGGTCTATCTACACACATGAAACAACAAACACAACAAAATTAAAAGGAGGAAAACTTGGTTTAGGGGAAGTATGATCACATGGTTTAAAAAACTTGTTATCTTGATCATTGTCTATATTAACCCTCAAGCTAAGGTCTTAGATCAAATGTAGTTATGCCTTAGGGAATGTGCATAATCAATGTGCATGATAGATATAAGAATAAAATTTTACATAGACCCTTATTTGATCAAAAATGCAAATCTATGTGTGATGTATAATGCTAAACTATATTATTAACTAATTTATAATTATTTACTATGTCAAAGTAGTAAGTGCTAGATATAAATTGCCTTGTGAAATCCTTTATATAGGAGACTCTTTATTTTGAATTTGGGGGATTTATTTACATTATCTGACATAAAATGTAAAGAAAAACATAAGGGAGGGGATAAAAAGGGTTTAACACCCACTAAAGAATAAAAATTGACCATTGGACAATAGTGTTGAGTAGGATAGAAGCACTAAGCACTATAGTCCTATAAAATTCCAATGTTTAGGACTTAAATAAATAGGTTGGCACTAACACAAGATAAGTATAGGGGTTCATGGAGGTATACTTCAATTGACTAAGATAATAAAGAGGTGATAAAATTAATAAACAAGACTAATATAAGTAAAACAAAGACATGGCTAATGTGGACAAGGTTCATATTCCCTAGTTAGAGTCTCCTATGAAAGGAGTATGAAATTACATGATATGTGTAGTTGTTTGACCAATTTTAGGTGTATAAATTTTCCCCCCATTTATTCTAGTGATGTAATGAAATAAAATAGTAGAGTGAAAAAAAATAAAAGGAACATGTGTACCTAAACTTACCTATGTGAAGATAAATGTCCTATAAGGGTCCAACTCACATCCTGACTAGGCAAGTGGATGGAGAGATAAATAATACCTAATGAGAAAAGGAATCCATGGAGTGGATTTCCCTTGTACTAAATCTAAATTTATAATCCATGTATCATGGATAAGGATGGTAATGCTTACCCCCATGCTGAATTTGACTAAATATGAGAAATGTTCACAGGCCGAAAACTAATGTTTGTCTTCTATCCCACATAAACTCATGTAATTTGGAATGTGTGTATAAATTTTTTGTTTTGAAAATAAAAATATATAATTACCCCACTCTAAATATATAAACTAGATCTAATAAATGATCAGAGGCCCAAAACTAATGTCTATCCTCTATCCCACACAAACTAATGTAGTTTGGGTCTAAGTAGTATAATGGACCAACCACTACAAATGACCTTGTAGTCCAACCTAGTGATAACTTGGGTACATTTGGGTGTAATATTAAACTCTAATCAATGTGCAATAATAGAATGTCATGTCTTACCACTTCATTTGTATAATCTTGAGTGATGAAGAACATGAACTTCTATACCATGCCCCCAAATCTGGTATGTGAGTGATGCATCTGTATAATCTAATATTCTATATAACCACATGTGAAATGACATATCTTTCCATGCCTCATGTGAAAAACTAAAGACCAAAACAATGTGCTCTACACTATGCCTATAGCCTGCTATATGATTTTATAACTGTGTCATGTTGTATGAATTTATATGTATAAGACATGTAGTATGTACATGCCCCCATATCTTCTATTTGAGTCTGTATCTATATCAAAATCATTATGAATGCATATAATTTGAACCACTATATCACTATGGATCCATATGATTTGAACCACTATATATATATAGTTTGTGTGCTTATAAACTAAAGGTATATCTATTTAAATGTCCTGAGTAATGTTGAGTGACCCATATAATTTGAATCACTTTATATCTTGACTAATCTTAGTTAAACATTATAATATAAATGTTGAATATATAAGAACCATGGTACATCCACTTATGAGAGTGGATGGGTATGCTGGGTGAGTGTTAAAATGGGAATATTATGAATGATGCCCCCTTTTGGGGAGAAGGACAAAATCTATGATAGAGGAGGTCGAGTGAAAAGTGATGACTAGTGTTCTAATAATAGAAACAACATTGTTATGTTGTGAATGGATTTAGAGGTTGTTTGATTGATTAGATTGAGCTGTAGAAAGTGGAATAGGTTTTGATTTGTGATGATCAAGGTGTGTGTTTGAGCATAAGAAAAATATAGAGATGCTCATGTCATAGTAGGTAGATGAGATAGTAAGAGAGCGAAGCTTGAATGATTTCCAAGGTACCATTATCATGATTTCTTGAAAGAAAAAGGTTTGAAAAATGTAGTTATGAGCATAATGGGATTTTGTTTTGATTGAAATAGTTGGTTGATATAGGAAATTGGATTGACTCTTGATGCATTTGTGTATTGACTAGTTTGACATTTTGAGCTCTAGAGTGAGAGAGATGTCAAGGAGATGAGAACCTATCATGACTTGATTTGAGGAATTGGTAGGCCAAGCTTAGGTTGGTGGTGATGTGACCCTGGAAAGTAACCTAAATGCTTGGTTTTTAACTATTTTAGGCCTATTTTGGTGTTTTTAAGCTCTTTAAAGTAGTGAAGAAATATTTTTTTCTATTTTTGATTCTCCTATATAGGTTTTAGCACTCATGTCCAAGTTTTAACACTATTTTTTAGGTTTTAATGCTCCTATCTAATGATGTTATCCTTTTTTAAGTGTTTCTATCCAATGCATAAGATTTTTTAAGCTTCTACTTTGATACTAGATATTATTTTTTCTTGTCTTTTAACATAGTACTATTGATTGGTCAGTGTGATATTTTGGTGATGCAGGGTAAGGTGTGAATGAGAGAGTTCCATAGGGGCTAAGTGATGTATATATTGAGGTTGTTACAATTTTTTGTTAATGAGAGAGCTATCATAGATATGACAGGGTTGGGTCATATATGTTACCTAGGCATAGTAAAGTGGGATCGATAACTTATTACCACCTTATCTGAGATGTGGATACATGTAGTTTCTAACTTCTTATAGGGAAGATGGTTGTGACTCTAGAAGGATGTGTATTGAATTTTTCATTTATCAATTAGTGGGCGATGAGTGACAGTATAGGATGATATGGGTGCTAATGTGATTGATCATATGTCCTTATATTTTACTAGTGTGCCTTTAGGTATACATCATAGAGGTAGTGAAAATGATGTATTACTATCATTTTATATGTAGTCTAGTGTTTTGTACTTGAGGAAGTGGTTGGCTATTTTTTTGGCCTCATTTATTGATGTGGATGGGAGTGGAGTGTCTATTTCATGTAGGATGCATATGATTGTGCATAGTATGGAGTTATGTGGGGTAGGACCATGTTGTCCCACATATATAGGGATTTTTACAAGTTTACATAGGAGTCATTCAATGGTTGGCTAAACATGGTGACTTTATTCCATTATTGGGGTTATGATCACATAACAATTGTGTGGCTAATTGGATTATCAAGGGAAAGTGGGCATCCCAATAGCCATTTAGAGAGAGATGGATGAGTACATTTGTTATCCAATCCCATAGTATGGACCATTATAGGTGGAATATAGATAAATTATTGATGTGTGATATCATATGGAGGCTTTACAAAGGATTTTCTAGGGGCAAAGGATGGAGTGTAGTTATGGTATATGAGAGTCAACTATATATGAGTGATTTCAGTATGTCCATGTGACTTTATGGTTTTGGGTACCATAGGATATGCCCCCCTAGTATCATGGGTGTGGGTAAGGAGTCTATGAGAATATATGAGGGTAGAAGCTCATGCAAAACTTACTAAGGCTGAGCTTCCACCATTTTCAATAGATATGAGGGATGTAACCATAGATATTATGGATGTGGATGACATAGTATGTATAGATGTATATACTACATGGTGGGGAAGGCATCAATGGGCTCCATTATACCCTACTAAAGGAGAGGATGTTCCAGAGTATGAGTATCTTGAGTTGATCTAGATGATGGGAGGTAATCATTTAATATATTTGAATTATGTATAAATTTGTGCTTGTTTTCAAATTTAAAGTATATAGATAACATAGTGTCATACTTTGTATGCAGGTGAAGTGGAAGGTGCTCAAGATGAATCACAAATTGGGATGGGGAGTGGAGATGATTATTATTGGGAGATAATAATCAAGTTAACACTCTGATATCTCACATGGTATGTACATAATGATGTGGTGGAGGAGGGATTGATGGAATGAATGATAGTCACAACTGGTATTCATACTCATCTATTTGATAGGGCTGATATAGTGATAATTATTTATGTTAAGGTAGTAAGAGATAAAGAGGAGGGCTGAGTTGAGTTGGATAGGCATAGGATACCTCCACCTAATTTTGGGTCTATTAGCGCAAGGATCATATATGAGTATACAAACCTTTAGAGGTGATATGTGGACTTACATGAGTAGCATGGTTAGATAATGAAGTGAGAGATTCATCACATGAGGCATATGATAGCTCAAGGAGGTGCAAGACCATCAAGTGCTATGGTGGATTATGGGAATAGTACTGGTGGGGAGAGTGAGATTGAGAGTGAGGATGTGATGCCCATTTATGATTTATTTTACTTGATATGGTATATATGTTTTGAAAACTCTTTATACATATATCAATAGTTATTTGAATTTGACTCATGCATAATATGATATGGAATCTGGAGTATATTGGTATATTTGTTGTAAATGGTTGATTATAAATAGCTAATTTGATATTAATGTGGAGGTTGCATATGTTTTGAAAAATGGTATTTGGGATGTGATTTGATTTTTTTTATAGGTTCAATTGTGATGTTAATTTTGATTTTGAATCACATGTGAGTAATAAACCTTTGTTGTTAGTAGAAAGGGATGTAAGATCTCACTTTATGTGTATCACTTTGGGCTTAATTCCATAAGAGTGGCTCATGAATACAAAGTATATCCCTTTAGCTCCATCATCACCCACTATGTGAAGCAATGAAGTATGTTGTATCACTATCTAAACCCTGATAGGCAATTAAACAAGTTATTATATTACTCATGCAATGTAGGAACATGCCTTGTATTTGGTAATATCTTATAAATCAAGACTCTATAAGATGCAATCTCAACAGATACATAATTGAAGCTGTGCGCTATGAAAAGGGCTCATCTATTTGAAATCATAGTGGATTGCTATGTGAAATAACACCCTATGGCCTATATCTTAATGTGTATTATTGAGTAATAGATTGAGATGGAACTATAACATATGATGGGGGCTCATCTAATATCAATCATAGTGGGTTTATACATGAGATAGGTCCTTAAAAACTTGGTTGTAGTGAATATCTATATAAAGTTTTACTCTTTAATGTGGGTTATTCCAATCTTAATCGTAGTGGGTTGATATGTGAGATAGGACCCTAAAAACTTGGTTGTATTTAATATCTATCTAGAGTAATAATCTATAATGTGGGTTTATCTAATATTAACCATAACGAGTTACTACATTAGATAAGACCTTGAAAACTCTACTATAGTGGCTATGACTATGTTGGATATGTAAATGAAATTATACTATATACTCCTCAGACTAAACTACTATATGTAGGCTTCTCTCAATGTACTAGTCCCCAAATCCTCTAAGTAGGTGGGATAAGAGATCTCTTATGAGGCTTTATCCTAGAAACTACATTACTCTCATGATTAGTAACTGAGGATTCCTATGAAGGAATGTCTTAGGATGACTTAGTCATAGAGGAATGACATCTAGGGATCTATGATGAAGGATATATTAATGATCCATGAGTGGATACTATGATGCCACTATCAACACATTTATTAATGAAATCCTTGAGTCAATAAAAATCATTATCTCTATGTTCGTGGATATAATGACAGTTACAAAAGTGTTGATGTGGCTATCTATGTAAGATATCTAGATCCCATCGATGAGTAGATTACAACCTGACTAACTTCCTATGTAGTAGTGATGATAATATGACTTGTGGGATATTATAATCTAAATCAAATTATAGTGGTGCCCTACTTCTATTCATTGTAGTGCATATTATAGGTGGTGATATAGAAACTAGCTCTCTATTCTTAACTGGTTGGTTTTCTAGCTATGGTCTCTTATCTTGTTTTGGACATGGTGGATGTTGAATGTTAGGAGCTGTAGATGGAGGTAATTTTATGAAATATAGAGTAAGCCAATTAATAGAAGCTAACTCAATCAATCTAACATAAGTTCTTAAAATATGACTCTATCTTATATAATTTATGATCTAAGAGGGGTTGGTGAAGCCCCTAAATAAAGCTATGTTGAATGTTTAAATCTATTGCTTTGTATAAGAATCTTATCATGTGAGTCTTGGATCATAAGATATAATCACTAACTAGCTCTAAAGTATTTTGATGCAATACAAAAAGTTTCTCATATGTAACATGAGGGCCCATGTTTGATATGTAATATCAAAGAAATGCCTCCTCTAAATCATCATATGTATGCAAGGAACCAATATGGAGCATATGAAAGAATAAATTTGTTACATTACACATTAGTGTCTACTGGAACAACATAAGTAGAATAAAAAATCTTGAATGAGATGGAAAAGCCTTGCAAAATGCCTGAAGGTGTATGAATGGATCTTTAGTTCCATAAAATTGAGAAAATGATGGTATCTAGAAATGCTTAGGCAATGAAGTTTTTACAAATGTATTCAAAAGAGGGTTACCATGTAAATCATTGGCATCCATACAAGACTTATAAGCCTTATTTTCCAAGGTAAGGAGATGTAATTGGTGTTGTAGTTCATCAACTTCATGCATCAATTAAATAATCTCTTGGGATGGTATATTAGTATCTTTAAGTGGTTCATTTAATAATTGAATTTAATCATTTATTTTACCCATAGGAATGTTACATTTAGGAATTGGATCATAGAGAGTGGGTGTGCTCACTTAAACCTTTGGAGGAATGGTAACATTGACCTTAGTATATGGGTGTGGACTACCATTCTCTTTAGGTGAAGAGTGAGAAATAGGTGCTACTGTAGTAGGGGTGGCTTAGAAGATTCATTGGTATCTTCAGTATTTAGTGAATCACATTCTAATTGAATAGAAGATGTGATGTTATTATTGACATGTGCATCATTTTAAATAGAATCATTCATAGAAGCAGTAGCAACATTTTTTAGTGCATTATGTTTGAGAGATAGAGTGAGAGAAGATTTAGAATCATGATACGCATTTTCTTCCTCGCTATGTTCATAATAGTCATCATTATTCCATCCATTATTACAATTAGAGTTTTGTTAATATTCATTCTAATTTTCATACTTATTTTCATGTTTCCTGTCATACACATTATCACTTCCATCATCACTAGGGAGAGGGGTAAGAGAAGATATTAATTCTTTACCAATATGCAATAAATTATCATGTGAAATTGGAATATTATGTGTATTTATGTTATCCTTTAATGGAGCCCATGCATTATTTTCATTTGGAATATGTGAATTAAGAATAAGAGAGTTATCATTTAAACATTCTTTTGCAAATATTTGAGATGAAAATTAGAGTTAAGAACATGAGATGGATCATTTGAACTATGCATTATCAATTTGATTCTATTTCATTTATATTGTTTTAATTTGAACATATATGTAACAAAAGAGAGAGAGATAGATTACATTCAAATGGAAGAAATTTATTACCAATGAGAGGTTCACTTAGAAATGCTTGAATATTTTATACATTTGATGTATTATGTATAGGATAATGAGGCAAAAAGTACATTCCTCATTTATCAAAATTATTTTATTCAGAAGAGGGAATAAAAGATATGGGTTCGAGATAAGAGATGCATCTAATTTTTCTTCACTATCACTTTCATATAAGTAAGAGTAAGAGAGTTATCATTTAAACATTCTTTTTCAATTATTTGAGATGAAAAATTGGAGTTAAGAAAATGAGATGGATCATTTGATCTATGCATTATCAATTTAATTCTATTTCATTTATATTGTTTTAATTTGAACATTTATTTAATGTGTGAGAGAGAGAGAGAGAGAGAGAGAGAGAGAGAGAGAGAGAGAGAGAGAGAGAGAGAGAGGAGAGAGAGAGAGAGAGAGAGAGAGAGAGAGAGAGAGAGAGAGAGAGAGAGAGAGAGAGAGAGAGAGAGAGATTACATTCAAATGGAAGCAATTTATCATGAATGAGAGGTTCACTTAGAAATGCTTGAATAATTTGTACATTTGATGTATTTTGTATAGGAGAATGAGGGAAAAAGTACATTTATCATTTATAAAAATTATTTTCTTCATAAGAGGGAATAAAAGAGATGGGTTTGAGATAAGAAGATGCATGTACTTTTTATTCACTATCACTTTCATATGTACCATTATATTCCTCATTGCAACAACAGTAATTTTATTCATTGTAAATGAAATCATTTTCAACATTTTTTTTCGAATGTGCAATTTTTCAAATTATATCATTCATTATCATAATTATGAGAAAACTTTAGAAATTGGTATATGGGATGAGAGGGAAGAAGTGCCTTATTGGCCACTTTATTGCTTTTACCAAAGAGAATATGTAAAAGTACTATTAAGCAAATAAATGCAAGAATAACTACTAAAATATAGATTTTTAAAATATTTTTGACACACCCAAAAATTTGAAAAAATTCCAAAATCTTTATCTTAAAATGGTAAGGGATGGAGGTTTGGGATTTGAGGACCTAGTTTGGAAATCTAGGGTTTTGGGTGGGGTTTTAGAAATTTTGAAAATTTTTGTAATCATTTAAATTATGAAATAAATTTGAATAAAATAAATACACAAATTTTGTACAAAAATATAAACTTTAAATTTAATTTTTCAATAAAAATATGAAGGAAAAATCCTAAGGGTACTTAGGGTTTGAAATTTGTTTGAAGTAAGTTGTGTTCGCCAAATGTTTTATTATTTTTAGGAAACTGGGGTTTAGTTCTTAAAAATAAAGGGTTTGGATTAAGGGTTAAAATACAATAAAATATATTAACATACACATTTTTATTAATATGATCAAATCAATTGCATAGAGGAAAGAAGTAACTTATTTAAAAAAATAGGCTGAAATAGAAGATTCAGAGGTTGAAAATTGTTATACATGACTAGGATAGTGTCATGAATATGGATCTAGCTTTCATTTGATTAAAATATGGGAGAATCTAAAATAAGACACTTTAGGTTCTAGCATTGTTGTCCACTCCTGCCACTATTGTTCAAACTAATCATAGGGACTTGAATTTTCTAGGTTCTTTGTATTGTTCCTGTATGAACATGCCTATGAAATCTTAGGTTCTAAATGTAAACGAAATTAACTGTAGATATATTTTAATACTCAAACCCTAGGTCTATCTACACACATGAAATAAAAAACACATCAAAAGAAAAAGGGGGAAAACTGGGTTAAGGGAAGTATGATCTCATGATGTAGAACACCTAATTGCCTGATCGTTAACTACATTAACTCTCAAGCTAGGGTCTATGATAAAATATATTTCTCACTTATGGAACATTCATAATAAATGTACATGATATAGGTAATAATAAACTTTCACCTAGGCCCTTCCTTGATTAATCATGCAAATCTATATGTGATGTACATTATTGAGCTACACTATTAACTAATTTTTAATTATTTACTGTGCTAAAGTAGTAAGTGTTAGATATAAAATGCCTTGTGAATTCATTTATATAAAAGACTCATAATTTTTAATTTGGGATCTTTATTCACATTAACTAACATCAAAAAGATAATAAAATCTTAAAAGAGGGGCTAAGAAGGGTTTAGGACCCATTAAAGAATAAAAAATGACCATTAGACAACAGTGCCAAGTAGGACACGAGTGACAAGTGTTGTAGTCCTATAAAATTATATTATATGAGGATCAAAAAATTAAACAAGATGAACATAATTAAAGCAAAGACATGGCTAATGTGAACAAGGCTTATATTCTCTAGTTAGAGTCTCTTATTACAAGACTATGAAAATACATGATATTTATGGTTACTTGACCAATTTATGCTGTATATAGCACACAACAAATCAAAATGTGCCCATACAGATTGAATCCTATCATGAAGTTAAAGGTGAAGGCTAATTTGGATCACATGAAAGAAGAATGTATGATTTATCAAGTTGAAGATGTGAATTAGGCTAGTCCTAGGGTTTTACATCCTAAAAATTCAGTCAATATTAGGGTATGTGTAGATTATTGTTCTCTAAATAATGCTTGCATGAATTACATATTTCTAATACCTTTCATTGATGAGGTTGTAAAATTAGTTGTAGGACATGAATTATATTCCTTTATATATCGATTGAATTTTTATAATTCAATTCCTATCATAGAGTAGGATCTTTTTATGAAATCATTTACAACTAAATGAGATCTTTTAGATATAAGGAAATGCAATTTAGTAATAAGTATCCGTCTATATTTTCTAGGGTTGTGGTGCCTACTTTCAAGGATTTTATCCATGATTTGATAGTGGTTTATTTTAATTTTTTGGTCTATATTTTCTTTATTAAAACATCACTTGTCAAAACTATTACTAATTTTAGAGCACTATAGAGATCTATGATTTGTATTAAATTAGATAAAATTGACTACTTTTAACACTGTTTAATATCATTTTAGACCATGTAGTTTATAAAGAATTAATTTTTATTAATTAAGTGAAATTCATAGTAATGTTAGGAATACCATATCCGAATAGTTCTACAAAAAATTGAGCATTTGTGGGTTATATATGTTACTACAAAAAGTTTTGTTGTGTCCTAAAAAAAAACATCCCATTCTAAAATACAAATAAGGACAAAATACTGTTTGAATATCCTTATTAAAGGTCATATAAACCTCATATAATCATGAAAGTAGTTTCAAATTACATAAGTATAAGGTTATCACTAAAGTATAAAGTTACATATTCCACGATTCTATAAATTAAAGCTTGAACATTGATTTTGATCTATCTTAAAATTTGGGTTTTTTATATTTGTCTTTATGGTTTGTTTGGACTAATAGAAATAATGTGCCTTCCCCTACTCTTCCTATATGTTTTTTTTTTTTTTGGTTTTTTTTTTTTTTTTTTATAAATAAATCTTAGGACTATTGTAAAATATTTGAAAATTACTCACTATTGATCCCTCATTTATTTATCTGAGATTGATGGTGTTCCTATGTTACGTAGAGGTTTCAACCTTTTCCAAAGTTTATAATTCTCTAAACTCCATGATCTCTGAGAACATGTCATGGTGAAATTATGTGAACCTAAAACCATATATGTTTGAAAAAAACTAAATGTTTAATGGTCTCAAGGTTGTAATGCTTGGTAATTTGATAGTTGTATAGAATTCAGATTATACGATTCACATTTCACCTCTAATTTTCCTTCAACATAGTACTTATGTGTATGTTGGATTTATAATTCAATGACTAGCTGGTATGATGTGCTACATTTTCAGTTGGTTGTTTACTTTTATTATGTTTTAATCATGTCATAACATGCTCAAGTGTTTCTTAGAACATCACATATCTCATATACATTGACCATGTTGTATCATTACACTAATTTAGATCATAATTTAAGAACATAAGTCACCCAATAAATTAGACCACATGGATCTCATGATGTGTTATCATCCCAAAAACATAATGGTTATGTGAAATGAGTTAATTTTATGGTATATATTTAGTAAATGTAATAGTAAGATCCATCTATGCCTCATCATCCTACTAACCTAGAGGTGAATTTAACAATGTTCCTTATATAGTATATCCTATAAAAATAAAAAAATGAAAGTTGTCTACATGTCATCATCCCACATAATAATAGGTGACATACTTATAGGTATTCTTACAAAATATACTAGTAAATTGGATCAATGAGATCCATCCATATGTCATCATCCCACTCACTAGGACATGGCATCAAAAGAGTTCCTTGTATGAAATATCCTGGGCAAGTGGAGAAGTGAGAGTCATCCACATTTCACAACCCTGATAACCTAGAGGTTATGTCATCACAGTTCCTCATATAAAATATCTTGAGAATGTGGAGTAGTAAGAGGGATCTAAATGTCACCATCCCAATCACACAAGGGTGATATAAGTTTAGTTCTTCTTCTAGTGTATCCTAGGAAAGCATAGCAATGAGAGTTATCTATGTGTCATCATCCTACTAACCTGTGGCCACAAAAAAGTACAACATGCCATAACTCAATTACACATGGAGTATATATACTCAAATATGTGTCTATCAACCACATAAGTAGATAAAAAATGCATGAATGTCAAACACAATAGTGTGGAAAATATACATTTGCAAAATTATGTTAACTAGGGACTTAGGAGTAGGAAAACAAAGCCACATGGGAAATGAATCTATGAAAAATAAGGCTTATGAAATTAAAATGGAAATAATAGATAGGGAATGGATTTAAATCCATTGATTTTCATTAATTGGTGAATTAACACATTCAATTATTAGCACCAACATATATACCACTTTTAATAATCAGAACTATAATTACATAGATGACAACTTCTATCATGTTTTCAATTATAGTGCTCATTCTCGCTATGACTTAAGTTGAAAGAATGGTTGAATCTACTTTGGTTTCTATAATTATTAACATATCAATTTATTCTTCCAACATACTACCTTACTGGCCACTTAAATATATTTGTATTCTCAAGATTCAGCTAAGTTGGAACTATAAGTTCCTAATTTAGTTGGCACATATATATTGAGTTTTAGTTGAAAAATTCTATTTTGGAAAAGCACATTTTTACATGCATTATTTACATGATAATTATCATACAAATATATTTATGAAGATGAAAATTAGACTTTTATGAGATATGAGGCATTCACATCCAAAGCATATATATATATATATATATATATATATATATATATATATATAAATATATAAAAAATATATATATATATACATGTATATCTATACATGTATATATATACATGTATGTATGTTTATATATATATATATATATATATATTATATATATATTATATATATATATATATATATATATACATATACATATACATATATAGATATATCTATATATATAGATATACATATATATATATATATAGATAGATATATATATATATATAAATATACATATAAATATATA
>JARHVA010009786.1:217500-266752 GCA_037957365.1 Torreya grandis | reverse complement strand
CTATTTCTCTTGAATTCCCCACTTTAAAATTAATGCATCAACTTTAACTTTTGAAGAATGAGCCAATGGAAATAATATATGTTGAGATCATGGAGATAAAAGAGACAAGGCATCGATCAATGTTGGCTATGGAAGCCCATCAAGCAATGACAAATAGATATTTTGATAAAGGAGCTTCTTTAAAATCTTTTCAAAAAGGAGATTTGGTCTTTAAGTGGGATGAGGATAGAGCTAAGCCAAGAAAGCACAAAAATTTTGATTCTCTGTAGATTGGTCCATATATAATCTCCAGTTGTAAATCCCACAATGCTTTCCAGATTATAAGGATTAATGGTTAAGATCTTCCTATCCTAGTCAATGGGGACACATCTAAAGCATTGCTATTAAGGAAATCTAAGTCCTTTTTACATAGTTATTTTTATTTTATCTCAATATTTTCTAATATATTAGTTAGTTTCCTTTATTTTATCCCAAATAAGTGATTTTATTGCACAATTGTTTAATAAGTTAGCTGCCTTTATTTTATTAGGATTAGTTTCCCTTTTATTTTATTTCTTTCCCTATTTGTTGGAATTTTTTTGTCTTTGTATGTCAAAAGGCAGTCTTGCAGTCATGTAAATGGCCCCATGTATTATTTTTTATGATTCTTAAGTCATATACATGGTCCAAGTTCTCAATCATAACAAGGCATGTTTCCCACCCAAGTCACCAAAGATGTTGACCAAATTTGGTCTACATACGAAAAAAGTGCATAGTCCAAGAGTTTAGTGGAAGGAGTAGGATCCTGATTGAAGACTGATCTAATGATTCAATACAATCAAGCTTCATGGTTAAATTAATAAGTTCAAGGTCATGGAATAGGTCTTCAAAAGATTCAAATTTTCATAGTTCTTTCAATCCTTCAAGGATCAAGCAACAATTCAAGTACAAGTTTAGAGGGGCTTATAGACCTTAGAAAATATTAGTACAAAACCTTTTTGGGTGAAGTCTTTACTTGGGAATTATTTTAGGATTTTATTTCCTCTAAGCTAAATTATTTTGGACCCTTTTTGGGCTAAGTGTTGGATTCTTTCAAAAAAATTATTCGAGACAAATTTTCCAAAGGCATTAATTCTTTTGGACAAAATATCTGAAGTAAAAGATGAATACCTATTTCTTTTAGATAAATTGTCTACATTAAAAATGCCTATGTCATTTCTCTTAAGAAAATTGTCCCAAACCTTTTTCTAAAGGGTAATTTTTTCATGAAAAGTGTCCCAAGAACTTTTTTTGAAGGGGATTTTCAAAAATCTTGAAGGTCATTTTTCAAGAAAAGTGTCCCAAACATTTTTACCAAAGGCTCATTTCTTAGGAAAATGGTCTAGTTCAAGGGTTTCAAAGGGTATTTTTTTAAGGAAGGTGTCCAAAAAAAATGTCCAAAAAAAGGGTATAAAAAATAGTTGTTTGAATTCAAAAAGTCAAGGATGGCCCCACAAGTCTCAAATTCAAGTAGAGAAGATGATCATTGGTTTTTAAATATGTAGTGACAGTTGCACATATGTCAAATATGTTCACACAGATGTCAAAGTTCAAACCATGGAAAATATATATTTGTATTTAAATTTGGTCAAGATAAAATGGTCCATGGGATCCTTAATATTGACACATGAGATCTAATGATCCATTCTAGAGTCAAACAAGTCAAAAGGTCCCTGAGTTAAAGCCTTTAAAGATCTACAAGTTGGATATGATATAATGGTATAGAATCATCAAGCTGAGATTTGATGGAGTGCAATAACTGATAAGAAAGTTGGAATAGGGATATCTATGATGCATGTGAGCTCATAGGTCTTGATCTGACGATGCACAATCAAGTCAATATGTTAAAGGGATCTTTTTGCAATAAATAAAGGACTCACATGCATTCATATAACACAGATCTAAAGGTGTGAGTAGAGTCAATAGGTCATCATAATCTATTATAACAATAATAATAAAGATAGTTAGGCACAATGAAATGCTCTGAGTCAATTTTTGACAAACAATCAAATAAAGGTGAACTTGGACATTTTTGACAAAAGTCAATGGGGTGGTTTTTAACTCAAGCATGTAAATGTAAAAGAACCAAAACTCAGATATGATCCAAATGGAACTAGTGGGACCAAGAATTGCTAGTATATCTCTATATAGGTAGAATAGGTCATTTTGACCTAATACAGAGACCAGTGATTGTGAATCAAGGTCAAATAGTTTATAGGTTTTCATGAATATTATGAATGTGTGAAAACCAATGGTTTGATACTGGTTTTCCATCTATAGAATAGACCTATAATCAATTTGAAATAAATTTAGATGTAAAAATGATCATATGGATAATTATATTACCTATCATTAGGGTCACTTTTCAATGAGTAGACGTAGTTGGCCACCCAAAGTAGATGTGGCATAATTTTGCCAATTCCAAGACATGATCCTTGTTAATAGATCAGATAGATGATATCATATAGTTCCAAGAAGAGACATGGAATTTGGATAAAGATCAAGTGAAGATTCAATTCTTTTTCAATTCCTTTGAAGTTGTGCCCTCTTGATAATATCCTTAGTCAGCTTCCTTGAGAGTACTTATCCATCGAAAGTGGTTGGGATTTTTTAAATGAACAACTCTATCTCTCTCTTTCTCTATTCTATAAATACAAGATTTCAATCCTTAAAATTCATCCCTATATCCCTCCTTTTTTATGACCCAACTCTACCAAAATTTATACTATAACACCTTTTGATGTAATAAAAATTGAATTCCATCATTTTACAAACTAGATTGAAGTGTGTTTTATGAATTCATGTACTGTGGTTAAATGAATGTGTGTTCCTTGATTATTTTTGTGTTTTTATCACCTTCAATAATTATTTAGTAGTTCTGATAGGTCATTATAAGTGCAAATTATAATTAATTATTTAGCTTGAAAGTGGATATTTTCCCTCTCTTTTTGATTTGATAGCTGAGTAATGCCTTATTCTAAATTATTTATATGATATTGATTTTATTTGGTCTTATAAGTGTCTCATAGTGTGCATTGTGAAATTTTGAGTGATAAACTCATTAGCACATCACCTCGTTTACATGATTTTATAAGTTTTGTTAAATCTCTCTCCCTTTTGCAAGAAGGTGTTAGTTTAGGTGATAGATGCAAAAGGAAGTCAGACTTCTCTGAAGGTCCAATCCATTTTTAGGATACCCATAGCCTATGATTAGTCCTATGTTATACTAGATTTGAGTAAGAAGATCTAAAAAATCCCAACCTCAGCGAGGGTGCAAATCTAGTACACTAAAAATAAAAAATCGCCTTCATACCACCTTTCTAAAAATTATAGGTGTTCTTTGATCCATAATTAATTGATTTTCTATCAAACTTCCATGACCTTCCCAATAACACATGGCATGCATCCATGGTATAACATCACACCATATTTCATCCTTATAATTTTTGCCTATAAAAAACTTGATTAAGAACCTTTTATCTACTATAACTTCATTGCCTTTCTTAAACCATAAAATATGATAAGTATTAGGATCATTTTCACATTACAAACCTAGTTTCTCAATAATGTCCTTAGAAACCATATTTTCACAACTACCACCATGTATAATTAGTTTTCACATCTTACCTCTTGAAGTACACCTTGTTCAAAAGATACTTATTCACATATAATCATCACCACCTTCTTTATTTTGAACATGTTCTTTCCTTAGAGAAATCATTATTTTTCTCATCACGATATTTTATCCAATATCTATTTTTACAACTTCAATATTTTGCTCTTCTATTTCAAATTAAACTAAATTCATTCTTGGGCAATCTACTTGCCTCCTTTCTTGATTTTGGTAGTGTGGACACTCAAATGTTTTATGGCCTTATTCTCCACATATGTAAACCATCATCTACCACCACCATAACTTCATCCTCTCTAAAATAGTATTCCTCTTTATTGGTATCGAAACCCTCATCTATTATCTTTTTTCCTTTCTGCACGATGTGATGATTCTCCTCTAGTGGTGTTAAACCCACCTCTATTTGTATTAAATCCACATAATCCACTTATTATATGGGATTGTCCTCTTCTTAGCCCAATGGAGGTTCTTATGAAATTATGTCTTTTTTTTTCTTCTAAATTCAAATATAATTGATAAGTTTCCTTCATTCAAAGTATTTTATACATGCTTAATTCATTTTGAAAAGAAAACTTCAAAAAATTTACATACCTTGTGGCCAAATATTATTATGTTTCATCATTATCCACTTGTATTTAAAACTTGTAAAACTCATCTGTATACTCTTCTATACCATGATCCTTCTACCTCAAATTTTGGAATATTATGTATAGGTTTGTGCATAATCCACAGGAAGAAATTTCTCCCTTGAATTTTTATCCATCTTTTTCCATGGGGTAATCTTCTCTTTACCTTTTATTTGTCTTTATTTCTGTTGGTGATCCCAAAAAATCATTGCATGATCCTTCAATTTTGTACATGCAAACTTTACCTTCTTGTCTTCTCTCATATTTCTCCATTTGAAAAACTTCTCCATGATATTCATCCAATATATCAACTCCTATGGTTTTAAACTTCCTCTATAATATGTAATATCAACCTTGATTCATGCATTTATTCCTTATAAATCTTTAACCTTCCTTTCTTATATTTATGGTACTTGTTCTTATTTTTCTTCCTCTTACGAAATATCCTCTCATGATCTATGTCATCCTCTACATCATCTTCTACTCTTATTTATCTTTGATTCACAATAATCTCGATTAATTATTCTACTTGCATATATAATTTTTGAACAATTTGGTTCATCTAATAAATTCCTCCTCATTCTCTCACCATCTCTTATGATTCCAAGACTCGAATTTGCTTGAATACCAAATAATGAACCTGAATACTATCAAGACAAAAAAATACCAGTAGTCAAAGCTTTTGAAATAATAAGCTATAATTAGTCATAATGAATGATTCAAATGATTTCAAGATATTGATAAATAATTCTCAACTTAGAATTGAATTTGACATGCAAAATTTAGTAATTTAAAAAATAATAAAACTTGAGTTGTTATTTTTAGTAAGTTTTGCATGTAAGCGTGCACATCTCTAAAAGTCCATAAAAATAAGCTAAACACTAAAATTAACCTATAATATTAAATTAAATTTAAGTTAAAGTCTATTTATAAAAATATACAATTTATAAAAATATAAAAATACAAAAAAATATTAAAACCCTATTTAGATGGTTAGGTATAGCCTCTAAAAAATATCAAAAACATCCATAACTAGATAGGCTAAGTTATGGATGCACTTAATTTTTTGAGATGGTCATTTTGGAGTGAAGATGGGCTCAAAAATAACTATAGATCAATAGTTATGGCCTTTTATTATTCAATTCAAACACTAGGCACAATATTTGTAACATATGATAGCTTTACAAAATTTAAAAGACATTAAATTCCAATTTTTTCATAAATCAATTTAAAAAATTATATTTTTGAATCATCAAGTGTACATGTAATATCAAATGCTTAAACCCTTAAGGCAATTTTTTTCTTTGTCGAGATCGAATCAAGCACAAATTAGTCTATTACGCTGAAAATAACAAGTTATGAAGTCAAAAATAATAAACAAAAATTTTTTAGAGGCCTTATCATTATGAGTTACCTTATTCACTACTCAATATAAAAGTGATCTTATCAAGTTCAATAAAACTTCCAAAAGGTTCATTAATAGTTAATTAGTGTATGTGTTCGACAATCTATATAAAGAATCAATAAAGAAATGGGTAAATGATCCTTAAAACATTTTCAACATTTCAAGAAACTAAGAAACCAAAACACATGCAAATTTTAAGTTTTAGTAAAAAAATAATAAAGACCCAAAATTAAGAAGAAATCTCAAGGTTCATTTGTATCATTTTTATCTTTCATCATAACATTCTAGGTTAGAAGACAATCTACATTATGAATAGTTCTCAAACATAATTAGACTCATAGAAGTTTCCAAACCTATAAATCATTTTTCCTTCTCATTTTTATAAGATAATAAAAAATAACATAAAGACTTAAGTAATAAAATATCTTTCTTATCATTCATATTTTAGAAATAAAAGGAAATGAATCCATTCAAATAAAATACAATTCACTTGTATTACCTACATAATTAACTAAATGTATATATGTATTTATGTACATGACTATTCAAATGTAATAAGTATATATACTTTAGTGTCTATGCTTATGCATATATAACTTTGGGTATATGCTTACACTATATGTATGTGTGTGTGTGTGTATCTATTTATCTATCTATCTATCTATCTATCTATCTATCTATCTATCTATCTATCTATCTATCTATCTATCTATCTATCTATCTATCTATCTATCTATCTATCTATCGATCTATCTATCTATCTATCTATCTATCTATCTATCTATCTATCTATCTATCTATCTATCTATCTATCTATCTATCTATCGATCGATCGATCTATCTATCTATCTATCTATCTATCTATCTATCTATCTATCTATCTATCTATCTATCTATCTATCTATCTATCTATCTATCTATCTATCTATCTATCTATCTATCTATATATTACAATTTATATCATTTTAGGATATTAATAGTAAATACCATATTATCAAGACTAAAATATAGTTTATTATTTTCTCAAAAAAATTTACATAAGGTAAATCAGAACATCAAAACGTACAAGTCTTCAGTTCATTAACAGTCTAATGAAAATGGTCAATGCAACTTAACTCCCTATGTTTATGTATTCCATATTAGAAATACAAGTGACTTTATAGATTCAAATCAATTAATTTTAAGTTTAGATGAAGTAAAATATTTCTAGGAATAAGAAAAGTAAACATTTTCCATGCAATCATTCTGATTACAAAAACCATATAATTTTCTTAGATAATAGAGTACTAAATTATAGATATATCTATGAAAATATTAATGTGATTAAACACTCTTCTCATAAATTAAAAAATATGTCTAACAAACTCCTTTACATCCTAATATCCTAAGGAAGACTAGACATTTATATAAAAAATCTCCATAACCATTCTAATATTAAGGGAATGGTCTAAATGATCTTTTGCACACTTAAAAAATATATTAAGCATTAATATTAGCCAATTCAAAATATTTTAAATAACCCAAAAAGGCCAAATCAAGTGTCAAATTCTAGATCCTGATACAAGTTATAAAAATTTGAACAAGACTATTCCAATGTTTTCTTCTAGATTAACTTTATACATTTGTACTAGTCATAAGGAGAAAATCATTTATTTATATAATCTCAACAAGATATATTTTTACAATAGATATGAATATGTTTGTTCGAAGCAACACATTTAAGTCATATGTGTACATATACTAATATCAATCTACCTAATTCATATGTATTTAGTTATATATGCACACATGCACAAACGTGTATGTGTATACCTTTATATATACCAATCTAGTATTTAAAAATTGTTCAAGTAGATAAAAACTAATTAAATGCCATATTTAATGTATTTTTTTCCATTCATTACTCAGTCAAGAAAATGAATTATCATTTGACATCATATAACCAAGTTAACATGGATAAATATGTAAGAGATATACTTATTTTTTATTAAAAAAAATATATGTTATTATATACATAAACTCTTAATATATACATAGTCATATATATATATATATATATATATATATATATATATATATATATATATATATATATATATATATATAGACACACACACACACATACATACATACATACATAAATACATAGTAACATATGTAAATATTCTACTCTCTCAAAATCATTATTTTTTAATCATGAAAGACAAATATGGACATATACACTTATGTCATAGACATTATTATCAAAGAGAGTGGTAATGGTTTTGAAGAAGAAAGAGAACCCATTATTAGATATGTTGTAGGCCTAAAGTTTCCACAATTCCAAACTCCTTAATAAACTTATTTCCTCCTTATTCATTATATCTCTTTTTCCCTAAATTCTACTCACTCTTCCAGTAATCTTTTGTTGCTTAAGTATTTTATGTTTGACTATGCCTTGTTATATAATAACAAAAATTATTAACAATTGACTTTAACACAACAAATTGAACTTAAATTCTCAAAAAATAATCTAGGAAATGAATTTATTTTCCATAAAAATTATTATACACAATCCATGATTTTCTCAAACTCGTATGATAAAAATAACCACATATAGAGAAGAATTTGAAACAACCCCAAAAAAATAAAATTGGATTTACCTTTCAGATTACACAATGGAAAGATTTTTAGGGCCCACTACAAAACTTCAATACTACATAATGCATCTAAACAAATCTATACATAATGTGTGAATAACCAATAATCAAATTGGTTTACCTTGGACACTTACCTAGGGATAAATTTCACTAAGAAATGCCATAGAGAAGTATGTTGCCTTAGGATGATATGTTATTTGAATGGGTATTATTATGTGGATTTATACTGATAACCACTGAACTTTACAAAATAACTCATCTTCTCTATTGGACCACTTAAGAACCTTTAGCCCCACCTAAGTGTCGGATTATCCATATGGTCATGGTTTAGAAGTTTAAGATATGGATTAATACATTCCAATTTAGGATGCTAATAATATTACAACCAATATCAGTAAGATTGTATTAGACAATGCTAAGATCAATAAAAATAAAATTAAGCATATCCAAGAATGTCTTGTTAGCGATTTGCTATATATGTAAATAAGATAAAATATGAGCGCACAAATTAAGCATGAAGGTATGAAATGATCAAAAAGAAGAATTTATCTCACTAACTTTGCTTGGGAAAATTCTTACGACATCGTGAGATCAACAAGTGGATATTTCTTAACCAATGATGAAACCGACACGATATAAGCTTAAGAGTCACCATAATCTTTTGGAATTCACATAAATGAGGGCTAGTCCTTTGGGTACACCCATTGGATCGCTATACCATGATCAAAATTTATTTAGGTATCATTTCACCACTATTCCCATACTTGATGAAGGTCACATGCAAAGATATAACTTCATTATGATAAAACTATTCCTCTTTAAAATTAGATGAGTCACAATGCACTCAATGCAAGGTAGATGACATGATGCAAGTGAGCATCCTATTGAATAAACATATAGTTGGCATTAGAAAACCAAATTGATTCTTATGATATCGATATACCATCCCATAATTTATCCATAGGGGTCTTGCACCTATATGTTTTTTACTTGTCCTTTGGTTATAATATCATGCTATTGTTAGAAACATAGGCATTCATGCCAATCAATTAATATGTTTATGCACACATAAGATTTAATTACTTAAGTAATTTAAACTATTAAATAGACCATCCATAAAAAAAATTATGGCTTAAAATCTCATAACCGATGTGGAATATTAATCCATAGATCATAGTGTAAGCATTATGAGTTCACACAAATTAATTAAGCCTCAAACCAATTTTGAGATTATTTTCCATTCACAAGGATTATTCAATATTTTAATGATAAAATTATAAGGTGTACCAATAAATTCAATGCCAAAGGTAACCTTATAATTAAAGTGATGCTACCATTTCAGATTATAGAATTTAATCATCAAATCTAGGTCCTTTCATCACATTGCCCATTATAAGATAAATTCTAATTTAGAAACCCCACTCAGCTAAGAAAACATAATGAATGCATCAATAATAATATAAACACCATTCTGTTAATTAAGGGCTTAATTATGAATAACTAAAATAATAAACTTTTTAAATCTTGCCAATAATCTATGACACTACATCATCCTTATTAGTATGAACCACAATCAATAGTATAGACCCATATAAATAATGCCATTATATCATGCTCTATTTCATTGATTAATAAATATAAATACGCTCACTTAAAATGAATCCATAACCATCAAGACATCCATTACCATAAAAAAAACACATTGCTTTTTATCATCAAGGAAACTATTGTCTGATCTAATTACAAAAATTTGTTGTTGGCTAAGATATGAACATACCACATGCCACAATTTTAAGTAACAAGGCCTCAAATCAATAATTTCATATGATAAGATGAGTTAATATAAATTATGAAACATAATAAAAAAAAGAGTTATACAGCCTCTATGTAACCTCTTCGAGCATAAATCAAAAGCATTGATTCATATATATAATATTCTACCACAACTATAATAATTCCAAATTGCTAACTCTACTCAACACAATGAAACATCATAGACCAACTACTTATAAGATATGGCATCCACACGATGTAAGGATTCATGTCACAATGTATTCAACTCAAAAGTCAATAATAAAACTAATCATGTTAATAATCATTTCCCAGTTACATAGTAAAGCCAAGAGATTCTACAATTATTAATATCTAAGGAACAAGATTGAAATAGTAGCTAATGTCAATCAAGTGCAACACAATAAGATTATTGTTAAAGGAAATAAGAACATAAACCAAGAATTAGAATATCCAACTACAAAGATGAATATACATCTTTACCACAATAACATATAACTATAAAAATGCAAGAATTTAACCAAAAATATTAGGTACAACTACTAGTTCCAATAGAAGTTTTTACAACTTCATGTATATCTCACATCAAAAAGTATAGCACTATGTTATCACAATGTGTATACAAAAACATAAAAGATCAAAGCATAACATACTATAATTAGAGTTATAACCATTGTTTCAAATGTAAGAAATAGATTTTAATATATATGCATATCAATGGAAATAATTACAACTAGTTAGATATATAAGAACCAAGCTACCATATCCATTTCTAATACCAATAAACACATCATGTACAATATTGTTCTTTCCAACATAATAAATATTACAAGGATTTGTAATTTAAGAAGATAGAACTAGAACACTAAATGAAAAACCATGGGATAATCCAACACATGCACTAGGAATCATACACCAACAGAGACAACCAAGAGACATGTTATCACACAAATTCCAAGTGCATCAAAAGAAGAGGATAAACACAAAAAATATAAAACCTCTCAAACCAAACCTATGAGCCCAACCATTGGTGGCCCTTACCACCCTAGTCATCATCTAGGTGGAGGGTTTTGTCAACTAGGTAATCAGACGAGGTAAGAGGTATGCAAAATATATTGAGCCACCAATAACATCTTATAAAGATAGGCAAAAAATATGAGAGAAATACATGTGGTAAACATAATATATTTAACCCCCAAACAAATCAATTATCCTAAGAAATACCTAAGGCATATATTTAATCTTTATAGAAGAATATTTACTTAATAAATCAGACTCTATCATAGTCATTTTGCATTTCCAGAAGGCCTAGCCAAGTCTACTGCTCATCGCAAGAGGCTTGCCTTAGTGTAATGTGATTAAACACAATGAATTTAGTCCAAAATAGTGAAATCAACTCATTTGAGTCAAGTGAAGAATTCAAAAGTCAATCATGATTAAATAAAAGACTTAGTTAAGCTTACAATTGACCAAATATAGCTAACACTTTAGTCCTCTAAACATTTAATCAAAATTTCAAACCAAAAAAAAATGTAACCTCATTATAACAAAGTGGAATAAAACAAAATTCAATCCATGATTATCAACAAGTTAAATTAATTTTTGGTGAAGCCCATAAAATATGTAATAGTCAAATGTATTGAGCCAAGAGTTATTCCAGTATACCCCACAAGAATTCCCTCACATATACAGGGCTACCAAAACCCAAGGGAGATAAAACAATGAGGGTAAATTTATGTTTCCCAAAATATGGTTGTAAGTTCGCAAAGGTTATTTTTTTAACAATATGGATGAAAGTGCCTGAATCGACTCACATAGTGGGTAAAGAGAGAGATATACAAATACCCATTTTATTCATTCTGCAAGGAGTTTCCCAATAGGGATTTAAAAGAAAAACTACTTTTTAAGGACCTTGCTGAGGAAGATTTATCAAGTTTACTAATATAGTTACATCAAATTTAAATAAAGCTATAAATAATTGTCATACGATTAATAAATCAAATTCTCAGGACCACTAAATCAATTAAAATCCAAAATTGTTTATAGCTTAATTTTCCCATGCCAATCTTCAATGTTTAAAAAGAACTCAATCTCACAACCAAATCACACCTAAAAACAAGGGTAAAATTAGGTGATCACTCAAAACCATCATTCTTAGTTCCATAAGTTTACCAAAGATAGAGCTATCCATAGAATAAAACCCATAGAGTCATTTATACATGGCAAGATAACCTTGGTACATCTATGTAGGATTAATACAATTAAATAAAGAATCCCATATAACCTATTCTTCAAGGTTTTAAGATTTCAATCAACCCTAAGTATAACACACATGGTCAAGCCATAAAACCATCCATATTCAATAATCAACAACCTCCTAAGGTCGATGTGAATATAAAATCAATTTTTTCATTTTAGGTCATCATGAAGTCTCATGACTTCATGAGGAAATACAATGCCATTTAAAATTCTCCATTATTTAGTTTATATAAGAAATAGTTACATACCAAATAAACTTTCATTTTAGGTAAACACTTACTTTTCAAAAGAAATGTAGGCTATTATGGAGGGGGAAATGTACTTATTAAAGACTTTGTTCCTTTATTTTCTAGTCGACCATGCCCAACCATGCCATTCTCCATGCCTCCCTCTACTCTGCCTAAGCCAAGAAACACGAAAATAAATCCTCCCAATAACACTTCCCACAAACCACGTGATGGGCAAAGCTCTCCCATACCCTACATAACCCTTAGGTTTTTTACCCAACCTATCAAAAAACACTAAAAATGGTGAACTATTGTGTATGAGGGTTGCAAGTCAACCCCATACCAAAATAAAACAACCAAGATAAAATAATAATAATTAAATAAATCTTGAAGTTTGTCGGAGAATAATAATAATGATAATAATAAGTAAAATAATTAAGTAATAATAATGATTAAAAAAGTCATAAAATTGACTCATGCTCATGAGTATTTCAATTTCCCACAAAAGTATGGGGGTTTCTAAAGACGTTTACCAAGGTCAAGAGATCTAAATGGTTTACTCAAACCAATAACATAACAAGCTAAAATGCAAGCCACTTCATAGGTCTTAATAATCAAGTGTCCATGACAACCAGGGAGGATGACCAAAACATGAAGATATCCTTGAGAAATTAATAACATGGGGGTCACTAAGGAGATCACATCACAACATATAAATAATGAATCATAAAAAACTAACACCAAGCATATCGAGGACCATAATAAAATATACATGCACAAAAATATGGAAAGATCAATAAAAGATGAAAAGCGATAATGAAATAGAAATATAAAATGATGGTGAATTAGTATCACATAATACACATTAATCCTATCAGAGTGACTTATGAATACTCATTCATACCTTGACTATACCCCAAGATGCCAAAACCCACCATCGATCCTAACTCATAGCCTAGTTTCTGCTTCCACCAATAAGACATTAGTAGTACTATAATGATGTCAATATAATAATAATAAATTTAGAATGAATTATTAAACATGAAGTAATAATTTAAGCATAGTCATCTATAGTTATAAATGGAACTAGAGTCAATATTGATGACCATGAACCCAAGAAAGCTAAGTAAAACATAAACAACAAATACAAGAGTAGTCAATGCCAATCCACATTTAGTGTAACATGTTAAATGAATTACAAATAATAACATAACTAGAATGAAACATCATATATATAAGGATTAAATGAATCTAGTGTAAATAGTTTATATATTAGAATAAAATGAATCTAGTGTAAGTGTCAACTATGATATAGCATAATCTCAATAGCTACCCAAGATATCTTGTATCTCAACCATCTGAAACAAAACTAGCATTATCAATAATTAATTTAAGTGCTATCAAAACATGATAAAATAATATATAATCAAATATATGTAATATGTCATAAGGTCAGGTCATGACATCCTCCCCTCCTTAAAGAGGAGTCGTCCCGATGACTTATTGATAATCAAGAAACAATATTCTATGAAGATGTTCAACTGAACAATTATCAATGTTTCACAACATTCCACCCATTTAGGGGTGGAAATGACTTAGCCTTATCCTATTATAATTACTATTTTCTACCATTAGGATAGCCACATTTTCTTTACATTAGGCTAAACAATAACCTCCTTTACCATTCATGTGTCCTTTACAACACTAAAATGGTAGAACAACACTTATGCAACATTTTTGTAGCAAAATATTTCATAAATATCCCAGATTGGTTGGAAATGTTTGCAATATCATGCCTTAAAATGTCATCAATTAGATTATAATCCTTTGAAATTGACTATAAATAGGTTCACCAAACTAAATATACCTTCCCTAATTAACAAAATTTCAAGGTAACAACTGTTAATTTAAATACAACAATATTTTTATTATCCATTCCATCCATTTATGAAGGTGATTGTTTAAAATTAATAGTAATATAGTGTTCCAAAACATAACAACTTACACTTACCTAAATATTCTTTCCAATAAGAGTGCTATCAGCACTTCCAAGAAGAAAATACAACCATAGTTTGACTAGTTTAAATTGATTGTCTAAATCAAGTTAGTAGTTTGAATATGAAAAATTTGCTAGAATCATTCTTCACTTTTGTGTCAACACATAGAGACCTGAAACTTGAGGTCAATGATTTTAATCATCCAATCCAATTGGATTACAACCATATTTTTAATTAAGGGTGGAATCTTCCATTGCAACCATTATGCCACATGTATGACCTTAAGAAATTTCATTATGTAATGACATTTAATAAAGGTATTAATTCATACTAATATGATTACTCTAATACAAAATCAACCATTTGTGGGTTAGTGAAGCATCCTGTACCAACCACACTGAACATTGGATAAGCCATTCTAGGCATCACATGCAATCCAAAAGATTAAATCATGTTCTCCAACACACGTGAGCTCACATGATAGTCCAAGGACACCAATCCCACCATTTAAAATAAACCATATGAGGGCATTACCCAAATTTTAATTCTCTAACCAAGAGTTAAGTGGGTACCTAGGATTTTTAACACTGCTTGATCAGGGCTTTATGATATCCTTTTAGAGAATAAAATCAGCATACATTCTATTTGTGTCTTATAAAACAAATTATAAATATTCATCCTATAATATATATATATATATATATATATATATATATATATATTAAGTAAAAAATAATAATATCTCATACATAGAATTTTATCACTTATATGTCAACATGTGCATTTGTTTCAACAGGTACTACCTTGCTGATTTTGCATAATTATCCAAATTACAATACTAGTTAGTGTTTCACAGGGATATAACAGTAAAATTTCACAAGAGTTTCTTTTACCACAACCTCCAAGAGGTAGTTAAAGGAATTATAAATCCATAAAGTGACTATTATACACTAAGATTCCATAGGTAACTTGTGGCACTCATGGTGCACACTCTGAACAAATCAGGTGTCTACTTGTGTAAAGGGGAGAAGTGGGTTTTCATCATACAAGAGACTTCAATTCCTAGCCCATACCTAGTCTAAATCATTATGGATAAATTTATTCTCTACCCTCAACCTTGTACTTATACCAATGTTCATTATTAGTGTAGTGATGTAGGATTAGACCACATAATACAACACTATATCTTGACATATATCAATCGATAAAAGTTGGTTTCAAGAGGGGAAAGATACATCACATGAGTATATTATGGTCACATTACCAAATAATGATATATTAACAACATGAATACACATTTATTCCATGAAATATACATAATTTAATACTCATACAACCATTTGGAAAACATAAAGCAAAGAAGGTCCACAAGGTTGATTTTAGAAGTGGGAGATTTCTTTACATAAGTAATTTACCATCATTCACATGTTCTATAATTAGCAAAATACAATCATGGATATAAAAATGCTCATAAAATAATGTTTTGATTATGAATAAATTATGAAAGTCCACAATTTAACTATATTCACATTGTATATTGAAGATACAAATTAACATGATTTAACATAATCAATGAAATGTAATGGTTTACATGACACATAATATTTTTACATGCAAAGGAGGAACCACATGAAATAGTCATAGATACATGACTCAACTATAATTTCACACCACCATAATTAAGCACACATGTTGGTGAAACACAAAGGTCCTTGATTCCCACCGGTCCATCCGATGTCTAGATGCCATCCCAATGACATCAAATATCCATCATATAATATAACATGATCAATCTCAAGGGTATTAAATTATGATCACCTTATTTTAATGAATTATCTATAAGTATCATAAAGTTATCAACAAAATTTATGTATCATAGATATATTGTTCACGCTACTCGATAATAATAAGCGATCTGAAAAACTTCTTGACTTGCCCAAGTAAGTTAGTTATAGTTAGCCTGCTAGGTCCTCTAGACTTGAGCCACACCCTTGAACCTCACAAGATATTATATCTCAGTATCATTGGATATATCACCCATGCAATTTATCAATGGCCACCAAGGCATTGTCTCACAATTCCAATAGTAAGATTATATCGCTATTATTCTATTTAATTAATCCAACAAGTAAAAGGTTGAATAGTGATGCTTTCTTTGATGCAACATCACTTTGGGAAAGTGTGAACTTAGCCAAAGCATAAGGTGAATACTATATCACTACCATGGGAATTATAATTTCCCATAATCAAAAATTTCATTCTAAATTCACAATAGACATGCCTATGGATGTAAGACATATCCAATATCACAATAGACATACTCATCAATGTTAAAACGTATCCAAGTTCCAAAAGGCATCCTCATGGATGTATAACTCACTCAGGATTAAATTAAACATCCCCATGGACATAAAACATATCGATGGTTAACATAACATCCTCATGGAATCAAAAATATCCATGATAAAAATAAACATTATATATGCATAACATATCCATGATCAAAATAAACATTTCCACACACTTATTAACTTTTGGATTTTTAACATTACAAAACCACATGCTTCTCCATTTAACTCAAAAGAGGCCAAATGAATAAATAAGATCAACCTATTATTAGGCACAAGATGTTCATTCACAAGTGGAGATATCAAGCCTTACTGATTTACCCAAGTAAATTAGATATTCTCACCCTATTTATCCCTCTAGGTTTAGGCCTATCTCTCGATCTTCCTAAGGTCATGATGTTTAAAGCACATACAAATTACTTTCCCATACAAGTTGACAATAGATAATGAAACTCATTTTTCTCGATTCTAAAGGAAAAGAAATTATCACCAGTCTCCCATCAAATTTTCCATACAAGTTAATTTCCAAAAGGTGATTCTTGCCCTAGCACATCTTGGTTAGGGAAGGGTCGACCCAATAGAGGCTATGGTTAAGTATCATAATATTATTGTAGAAATTTACCAATTTCCACACATACATAAATTATTAAATGCAAAAATTTCTAGCACCTTAGTATTGCATAACAAATCACTATTTTATTAACCCAAGAGCTTAAGTGCATTTATAAAAATCATCATATAGGACATATAATGGGCCACATACAGTATATAATTTTGACCAAAGTTTTGTATGCACTCAATACACAATGTTCCAATTTAATATTAGTAAAGGCAAATATAGACATAAAAGTGTTATTCATCCATCCAAATTCATACACATCCATACTAATATAAAATTGTAGACACCTAAATCTGGCCACTAATAACCATCAATCAGGATTTTGACGAATTTCCTGCCAAAATGTATAATTTGGAATAAAAACAATAAAACACATTAAAATCTTTGAAAATGATATATTCAAGTGCCAATTTTGGCTAGGGTATCACTAAATGGGGATATATAATTTATGAAGCATCTAACTTTGATTAGATCATTTCAAGTCAAAATGCTAATTCTGTACTTTGGTGCCCTATAGTGCTCTTTTCTATCAAATCTCTTTCATGAGACATGTGCCTTTTTTATTTTATGTTGAAAACATTCTAAATGGGATAGTAGATCCAACACATCTGACATTGCATCCTAATTCCAATCATATCAAATTTTGAGCCAATAACAAGGCATTTTGACTTATTTGAGTAATTTGTGCACAAAGAACTAAGGTTTGCATCAAAGTACTTAATCATGATTAAAAGCTAATTAAACCAAATCATGAGCCTAATTAATAATTCCATGGAACTTGTTGAATAATTTATTTTTGAAAATGAAGGTTGAATATCTATATCATCAGGTCCCATCATTTCTTGGGAATACATCCTTAGGATATAAATAAATAAAATATCAAGGTTAACCCCTCCCATGCCTCATTAAGACCCTCCATGCCTATTCAATTCCCCTCTATCCCAAATATTGATGAACCTATTTATTAATTTTAATTAAATAATTGATTTAATCCTTAGCCACACATCTCCATCTTGAGATGGATGGTTCAGGTTGATTCTAACCATTTTTGAAAATCTATAAATAAGAGGCCTTGCCTATTGAGTTTTAAGATCTTTTATGCAAAAGTTATAATTCCCAAATACATTCAAAATAATTATATCTTAGTGTTATAATGACCACATATTGATCCAAACCAATCTAAAGCCAAAGCCACACATGGTGCCAAGGAGAGATGGAGGTAGCCACACTTTATTTATGCAGACTTCATGAGCACAAAGCTAAGCAAGCCACTACAACAAGAATTTTGGAGCATCCAAAGAAGGTGAAGGAAGGTCTTTATTTCATGTTTTATTTGTGTTTTCCATTTTTATTTTGTTAACTAAGCTCCCCCTAATAACTAGGCCTATAGATGTTATGCTAGTGTGTTTATCTCATTTTGATTTCATTTTGGGACTAACATGATACTAACCATCCTCTCTTGAGTCAAATTCCTAGTTCACATAATGACATGCCTGGTGGGACCCTAGCCCCACAAATTTGTTCACAATGGATCTTTCAAGAAACCTAATAACCAATTTTATACATAATCTTAGAGTGAAGGAGCCAAAGGAGGGAAATTTTAAGTCAAATTTTTGTTTTTTTGGAAGTAGAATTTTTGTTTTTGAGTATCATGATTTTGCTTTCTATTTCAATATTGTTGTTATCATAGTAGTGATTTTTTTAATAAAATAGTTGTTTGGTAAACAATAATTTTGTAGCCCTGAGAAGTGATTTCATAAAACAATGATATCATTCTGAATTTAGCTAGTGATTTCATAGAATAATGATATCATCATTTTGGCTGATGATTTCATTCAAAACAATGATTTCATTGTAAAAAAATGATATCATTCAAGAATAGTGATATCATTCTAGAATAGTGATATAATTCCTAGGACAATGATATTGTTTATTTGACTAGTGATTTCATCTAAGAATAGTGATATTGTGTTTTCTTTCTGGTCTAATCCATAATAGTGATATAGTTGTCTAAAATTGCAATTTTTTAGGGAAACAATGATATTAACTATGTAATAGCGATTTCAAAATAGAGATATTGTTTTGAGAAGTTGCTTCACTAATTTTATAATTTAACTTCAAATATAAAAGACATACTAACTTATTCATTGTAGGATCAATCTTGAAATTTATTAAAACATGCTTTTTTAGACCTTCTTTGAAAGTTAAAATGGATTAAGAACCTTGTTTTGGTGCATAATGAAAAATTTAGATGTTTAGGTAAATGTTTTGAAAAATTTTGCTTTCAAAGTTATAACTTATGACCAAGGGGTCAAAATAACACCACCTAATCTTTCTTTTGGTGCTTAAAATTGAACTCACTTGTCAAATTCTATCTTCAATAGTTTTTTAAAATTGGAATTAGATTGGAAAAAAGAGGGACGTTGCATGTATGCTCTTTCATATATCCCCTTTAGGGAACTTTTGGAATCAAAAGAGTCCTCCTTATTACAAACATGCCTAGTCTAAGGCATAGAAAGAATGTCATCTAAAGCACTCCCCAAAAAACTTGAAATAGTTTAGGTGACCTTGAAGTCTTTCTATTATTCATTTGTTTTATTGCATCTTGGCTTGTGAGGGGGACTTCATTACCTCATGTAAGTTATTTAGGGAAGATTTGATATGGGGTTTCATCTCCCAACACTAACTTCAACCACTCCTAAAAGGATTGGAGGTTTGAGAATTTAAACCACCTTCTAGTGTTGGAGTTACACATGGGATGTATCTGCACTTTAGACATCACATTATACTAAGCAATTGATGGATGTAGTGGTTGGAAAAAGGACTCAACCTTTTTTTAACAAGACAAGTGATGTGGACATCTAATTTAAAAGGTTTTATTTTGCATCGTAATGTGAAAGTAATTGTGTAATTTATCCATATAGATATTTTAAACCTTGTAGATCTTAGACAAGTCCCCACTTGTCACAGAAGTGTTATTGTTGCAAGGTGCGCCTCAAGGTCCATGTCACAATACTGTAATTTGAGAAAGGGGGAATGTTAAACCCCTACTATATAATGCACATTTTACTTTTTGGATGAATACTAAATCCTCTCAAATGATGTATATTGATGGATTCTAACAATACCAAGAAACATTGTCAGTTTAGGGCCTAAGAGCAATTAATTAGTTGGTTTTGTCCTTGATTAGAGTGTTGTTTGGAGTAAAAACTTAGTGTGAATAAATAATACAAACCAAAACACACAATCCTCATTTTCATTTAAACAAAGAGGCATTATGCTACCCTCGTGAATCATCAATTTGAATTGTTCAAAGTTCATCAAAACTTAGAGTCATAACATCCACTTTGGCACAATGATGTTATCCAATTGAGTCTCGAATTTTACCAAAAATTGTTTAAAGTCCTTAAATTATAATATAAATTCAAAATTTAACCTTCATAAGTTCATAGGGTTGATGTGATAAGTGGGTTTGCCATTTTCACTAAACTTGAGGGAACTTATGTTCAATTTCTAATTTGGGATGAAGGCCATTTAAGACTCATAATCATTATCACCATTTGATAGACTTAAGTCATTTGGAGCTAAACACTTGCACTTTGAGTCTATGCACCAAAGTTTTTTGTGTTACCATCCTATTTCCATCAAGATCATTTGAGTACATACTTTTTGTCTTAGAGATATTGTCAAAACTTTGAAAGTATGTAAGTCATTTAAGTTGAGAAAGGTAGTGTTATGTTGTCAAATTTGTGAGAAAACCATCTTTGCCTTAGATATTTTTTGAAACAAAAATTTTGTCACATCTTTTGAGTAGTCTATCATTGTTACGCTACCCAAAACATTTCAAACACTATTTCTTAGACCTTTTTGTATAGAGTTCAAGTTTGTACACATTTTCAAGCCAATCCGAGTATACCTTTATGAATATTTGTTTAGCACAGTTATGCCATTCACATTCATCTAGCCTATTTATCAAAAAAACCAAATGTTATACCATTATTTATGATAAAACAAACTATTTCTAAAATTCCTTCTGTTTCATACCTTATACCTATTTGATCAAGTTCATGTCCAGTCAAATGCTTAGTTTTTATTAGAAGTGTTTGCAATATATTAGATTAAAATCTCATCTATTTCAAAGTCTATATTTTGACATCATTTAGCCAAGAGTCCTATCACATACCTTATTTGAGCCTAGCTTTTGATGCCACATTTGGCCAAAAGACTTAGGAACTTTTATTTTCCTAGATTAGACTGATTTGAAACACTTTAACCTTAGAGTTTGGCATATCAATTTTCAATTCATTTACTTAATATTTTTTCTATAAGACATGTGATGTTAGATACTTAACATTATATTTAAAAAAAAAAAATCTTTATATAAACCTTTCCATCCTTTTAACAAATCTAGACCACATTTGAACATCATATTTTAGACATTGCCTTTTTAGAGTTTGTAGTACTCTTTTCCATTTCTATCACAAAAACATTCACTATGGATCCCAACATGTATTCCTACACTTTTAGTGCACATATGTATAATTTGGGGATTATTAATGTGGTTTCAAAAGAAGAAATGGTGCAAGACCCCTATGTAGATAATATTGCATATGAGATGGATCCTTATCCCTTTTATAATACTCAAATAGGTCTATAAAACTAAGATCCATTGGCCAACTATTTGGTTAATACGCCACCATATTCAAAATAGGATCAAGCACAAACCACACAATACCTCGCTATGGTACCTTCTATTGAAGAACCTTTTCCTCAACAACCATACTTTGTTAACGTACATTCCACATATGATCCTTATTTTTTTTAGCATCATTTATTGGAGAAAAAAGATGAGATTTTGGTTCGAGCCATAAAGGTAGGGGCCAATTTTTTAGTAGACTTCCCCTATAATAATTTATCATTTTTAGTAAGAATGCCTCATAACATATTTTATAGTCAATAGGATTCTTCTAGCAATCCTTTAGCTCCAGTCCAAACAATGTATCAAGACCCTAGTATGCTTGTCAAAGGAAAGGACCCCATGGAGGATCACTTCATACAAATACAAACAACATACCAAACCTACTTGAACCTAACATGTAATTTTAACCAAATGACCATATCAAGTAGGCCTCTCCTTTATTTAATCCCCTCAACTATAGTGTTAATAGAGTTGACTGATCAAGACACTTAGGGTGCAAACCCATTCTTGTAAAATACTTCAATCAAAAACTTATTCCATACACCAACCATTGAAGAATTATCTTATACTTCTACATATAATAGTGGCCAAAACATAGTGGATAATGTGCAAGTAACATCCCATTCAAGCCAAAGTGGTGTTAATACGCAAATAGCTAGCCAAAAAAGTGTGCCTTTAGTTAACACCACAAGTGGTTCTCAAAATTAGGGAGTAGGATTTTCTACATCCCAATCTCAACTCACTACTTCTAATCCTCAACAAGCCGCTTCTTCAAGTGTACAACCAACAAGATTAGGAAGCCATCCAATAAGAAATACCATGCCTGAATAACAAAGTGTGATGAATCTTACTCCTACTCAACAAGTAGCAAGTAGAATTCCACAACAACAAGCACAATCTAGTGTACCAACATAACAAAGGCCAAATATGTTGCCACCTCAATAATGAGAAACTAATGTTCCATTTTTGTAGGTATTAGAAAACATACATCTTCAGTCAGAGGCTAGTGTGCCAATTTAAAACCAAGTGATGTCTAACCAACAATGTATAAATATTGGTCAGTGATAGATGACAAATCTTCAACATGTGTTCACTTCCCAATAGGGATTCATGCAACAAGGAAGTTCTAATATTTCTCAAGTACCTACTAGGAAACAATTGCCTTTTGTTCAAAGTGTGCCACTCATTTAGAAATAGATTCTTAGTTCCCAAGTTCCCACTCAACAACAAGGTTTGATTAATCAGCAACATGTCCCTTTTCAACCATAGCAGGCATAATATGGTTACATCCCTCCATGCCAAGAACAAAATACTTAAAATCAAACATTATAACCAACCCTAACTATAATATTAAACCACAACATGTACAATTCCAATAATCAAACCCTAATCCACATATGCATATTCCTAGTCCATTTCCCAACCAAACCAATATACCCCAACAAATACTTCCATTATACCCTAGTATAAATAGTCCACTCATGACTACCTAACCATCTACCCAAGCCAATATTCCCATAAGTTTACTAGAGAAAGAATTCAACAGATGAAGGATGTAATCATTACCATTCAAACTGGGAAATAGGGTAAAAAGTTTAAGTTGGATGACATGTGTTCTTATCCATTCAACATGGAGTAATTATGGATATCATTTCCTGTAGGATACAAACCATTGAAATTTGATAAATATAAGGGGAAAGGTGACTCTAAATCCCATTTGACTAAGTTCTATGTTGCATGTTATCCAGTGTCATATAGTGACATATAACTTTTACTATTGTTCCTAAGGAGTCTAGTAGGATAAGCCTTGAAGTGGTTTTTAAAGTTGCCCAATAATTTAGTAACAAATTTTGATGACCTTTCCAAAAAGATTATGCAACACTTTTCCTACAATATTTAACATGATATTTCATTGGTTGATTTGATGCAAGCAAAATAAAAAGATGATGAGAGTTTTTCAAGTTATATATAGTGATGGAGAGCCCTTACAAGTTGATCCACCCATATTCTACTACATGAATAATTAGCCATTGTGTTTACTAAAAATTTTCATAGTGAGACAGCTTATCATCTAGAACTACAATGTGTGCATACTTTCAAAGAGATCATTGATAAAGGTTTTTTGATTGAGAAATCCCTTATTAATAAAGGAATCATCAAGCTCACTTCAACTAATTCAAATCAAGGTACCAATTAGGTAAATAGCTGAAATCAAAATCAATTATAAATGTAAGCATCATAACTAGCATAGGTCAATAACCAAGATAGACCAAATCAATTCAACCACAATAAGAATGTTGTGGTAAATGGAGTAACCGAGTCATGCCATGTGCAAATGGTGAAAACACCATCCACTCAACTCGCACCACATTTTCAACTTACTTCTACCTGAAAACCTCTTTATCCAACACACCTAGCATAATAGCCTAGACCCACACAATAAATACAATCAACTTTGCCATTGCAAGTTCTTCCTCTAAGGAGAAAAATACTTACCATGTTTTTGGTGACCTTATGGAGTCTATTGAATCTATGTTTCATAAAATTGTCACTATCAATCTGATTAGCTGGCCTATACTAAAGAATTATCCACAAGGCATTCCTTATCCTGATTAGTACCATGAAAATGAATTCTATTAATATCATTTGTTCAAAGGGCATAATTTACAAATATGTGTGCAAATCAAGCATTTGATTGAGAATATGTTAGAGAATAGGGAGATCACACTAGATGGTGGTGTTTCCACCTCTAATTAGACTCTTGTGATCTATGAAAACACTTTTCCCTAACATAAAAAATAGTAGAAACAACTACAACAACACCGGCTAGTGCAACTACAAAATCAACAATATCAAAATCAAATGCTGAACCAATAGAACCAACAGAACCAACAACATAATCAGAAATAATAGAATAATGGATAGAACTAAGGTTAGAATGGTAACAACCAATAAACCTACCATGTAGTTTCACATTAATATAATAAATTTTTAGGCCATATTTTAGGAGGTAGCATTAATACCATATCCATTAATCATAGACCAAATTCTAATCAGACAAGACCATTACTAACCATACCAAACCAATATAATCACTTCAACAATCCTTCCTTTACCTAATAATACATATAGGTGAACCAAAAAATAAGGATTACCACTTTTATACCTTATAATAAAAACTCAACCTTGTCTTATGACCACATACAAGTGCACCAACAACAAAGACTTGTCGTATTTGGTCCTCAACATCACCATCATTTATTAGAAAACATGGTCATGTATTCAATATTGACTATGTAATAATAAATTAGGGATCAAATATTACCATCCTAGGCCCACAACCATCTACCACTTCGCCCATTATCCAACTATCCATTCAACCTTAGAACAAACCATTTAACATTATCCAAGACAAGAAGTTTGATATTGGGGAATAATTGTAGAAGACACCAACCTAGATCTCCATTTTAGATTTGTTACGAATGTTGATAATCCAAAAGAACATTTTGAATGAATTATTAACCCAATCCACTATTTTCAATGACATATCCCTTGATAAATTTTAAGATTTGGTTGGACACCTAGCTCCTCCTCAACAAGTCACATTCAACCAAAGTGATATGTCTTCCCTTGGCCTGCTCCATAATAATCCATTATACATATAAGTTTATATAAAGTGGTATAAATTGAAACATGTCCTTATAGACAATGGATTAGCCTCAATAGAGTATCTCTAAAGCTTTTCAAGATTCTTAGGTACACAATGATAGATCTTCAACTAGAAATGATAACTATCAAAGCCTACAATAATCAGGAAAGAAAATCATAAGGCACCATTAGCCTACCAGTTATCATTGGGCGTTTGACCCATGATACACTTTTCCATGTTATTTATCTTGATTTATCATATAATATGCTTCTAGGTAGGCCTTGGTTACAACATATTTATTTATTGTTGTTAATGTTACACCAATATATCAAGTTCTACCACTCAGGGATGGAAGTGAATATTTTAGAATATTTGTACCCATATGAGCACTGTAAACATCTCAAGGCTGAGTTTCAAAGCTATAATTTCAATATGAAATGAATCCAAGTTGTAATAAAGATAAAGGAAATACCATACTTATTGATTCTTTAGAGGAAAATTACATAGATATTAATACCCTAGATTCCCTTTCCCACATGCCACCTCCTCAAGCTTCTAATCATTACATCATTTTAGCTAATGGCCTAAGAAAATATTTAACACATGATAAATTTCATATTACCAACCTTACACATAATCCAAAGTCCTTTGGAATACCCAAAGCTAAGTAACTTCATCTATATGGTAATAAAAGAGAAAACATGGACTTGTCATGTTTGTATTAGCATATGGCCTATAACCAAACGCTCTTAAGGAAGATAAATCATGGCTATACAATGATAACCACACTAATTTTTATAAGAGTGAAAATTATATTATTCCCAATATGATCACGGAGAGTCAATAATATGAAGGAGGAGTCTTCAAACCTAATCAACAAGGTACACTTGAGCCAATTTCTATGACTAAATACAAAAGACCCTATGGACTTGGATTTAAACCATCTAGGGGTGACTCTATATACTTTACTCGTGTCTTATTGCCATCAACTAGTGATGAAGATTTTGGTAGTGAAGTAGAGTCTAATAATAGCCTTTTTGATATCCTAGATAAAACCAACTTGTTTGATAATAATGCCATTTTTAACCTTACCCAATCATTCATCATAACCTACTGCCATTATACTACTCCTAATTGATAGATTGGGACCAACAAGAATTTAGTTTATCGATTGATGAAGTTTAGAATGATGAGACATTATATCATTTTCTAGGCCTTAGAGATAACATTCCATTGGGAGATCATAAATCAGGGTTCTCAATCACATTGGATCCTGAAGCCTATTTTGGAGAGTTGGTGAAAACCCCTAGCTAAAAGCAAAAAAATAAAACATTGAGGCCCCAAAGTGAAAATCTCTTTGAGGCACTTTTTGACTAGGGAAAAAGTAAATATAAAGCCTAGTCTAATGGTGAAAACCTATTTTAGGTGTCATTAGATGGGGGTGTTCATTATTCTTTATATTTAGACCAAGAGACCACCAAAGATGAACTTGCCTATGAATCTAAGTTCATTTTTGAGCAACAATAAGTGTTTGATCATATTATTTAAGAATTTTCAATTTTTTTGTCACATGGCTAGATCTCCCATTTGGGGACTCAGATTCATCATGCCTAGGAGAATTTGAAGAGCCAATCCTAATAGAGGACTCTGATATAGCCTGATAGTGTAAGTCTTTGCCTACCATCCTAGAATATGGTTAAACCTTCTAGTCAAGGATACAACAAAGGTAAACATCAGGACACCATCAAACCTAAAATGAATAAAATTTGTCATGTCCCTCACTAAAGAGGAATGTGAAGTCTTTATATCTCTATTGAGATAATTTGTAGATATCTTTGCCTGGGCTTATTTTGACATGCCAGGTTTGGACCCTACCTTGGTTTTACATCACCGTGTAGTAAATATTGATGCCAAACCAATTGAGAAAAAATTATGCAAGATACATCCTCACATTTTTTTATTGGTAAATAAAAAGTTGGAAAAAATCTTAGAAGCAATATGTATTTGGTCTATTGACTACTCAAAATGGATATCTAATGTTGTACCTATTAGCAAAAAGCCTAAAGGAATCAAAATTTGTACTAGTTTTTGAGACATAAATAAAGATTTCCCTAAGGAAAACTTTCCATTGCCTAAAATTTACATGATCATCGAATCCAAAGTGGGTTATGAAATTATTTCACTCATGAATGACTTTTTGGGATACAACCAAATCAAAATAGAACTAAAAGACCAACACAAGACTGCATTCACCACTCCATGGGGCACATTCTATTAGTAGGTAATGTTGTTTGCTCTTAAGAGTTTTGGAGCTATATATCAAAGATACATGACCATCATATTTCATGATATGATACATGATATTATTGAAGACTATGTCGATGACATATTAGGCAAATCAAATACCAGGGCCGATCACCCAATAGTGTTATGCAGAATATTTGAAAGACTATGTGAGTAAAAAGTCTAACTAAATCCAAATATATATATATATTTGGAGTAACATCAAACAAATTACTTAGCTTCATCATGTCTCATAGAGGAATTGAAGTTGATCTAGCTAAAGTCCAAGTTATAATAGAGATGAAACCACCAATTACTTTGAAGTAGCTATGTAGTTTGTAGGGCAAGATCTAATCAATCTGATGCTTCATATCTTAGTTAGCAGACAAGTATCATCCATTGAAATATATTATAAAGAATGGAGTTCCATTCCACTAGGATAATCACTGCCAAACAACTTTTTAATAGCTAAAAGATTAACTATAAAATCCACCCATTTTATTACCCCTATGTCAATAAAACCATTTTTATTGTACCTATTAGCTACAAATAATGCCTTTGGGGCACTTATAGCTCAACATGATGACAATGGAAAGGATCATACATTATACTAATTAAGTCATGCATTTTTCATGTATGAACACAACTATATGCCTATTGAAAAAGCCTATCTAGCTATGGTATTCGCAACTTAGAAATTATGACACTACATATTGAACAATAAGACATGGTCATTTCAAAAGTAGATCCACTCAAGTATCTACTATCTAAAACAACTTTAAAAGGTAGAATGGCCAAAAGGATCATTTTTATAAGTGAGTTTGACATTGAATACATCAATTAGAAGGAAATCAAGGGATAAGTTATTATAGATTAGCTTGTTGAAGCACCCCTTGCAAACATAGAGCCACTCACATTCCAATTTCTTGATGAATTCATAATGAACATCATTTACATACATCTTGAAGAGAAAAATTGGAAGATATATTTTGATGGATCATTTCTTGCACATGGATTGAGGGTTGGCCTATTATTTATTACACTATAGGGGGATCTAATTCCTAAGTCTTTCATAATCAATTTTCATTGTACAAATAACATGGCCAAGTATGAAGAACTTGTTGTAGGAATTTTATAGGTAGTAAAATGGAATGTATCTCATCTCAAGGTTTATGGTAATTATTAGTTAATCGTCAATCAAGTTATAGACCATTTTCAGACTAAAAATGACAAGCTGGTTCCATATAAGACCATGGTCAACACTCTAAAACAATAAATTACAAATATCCAATTTGAATAAATACCAAGGGAAGGTAATATAATTACAGATGCCATGACAACTGTCATCTCTCTAATTTGATAAATGGACAAATCTAGAGAGTATCAATTGCTCATTGAGAATTTGTTCACACTAGCTCATGAAACTTCAACCATTGCAATGATTTGTGATATTTTTTGGGTGAATGTTTTGTCACCAACTAACTGAGGGAAAAATAGGTGTTTCAACCATAGCATAGGGAGATTAATCAGCCAAATGTGTGGGTCTACCACATCAAAATGGTACAAATTTCTCCTCTCATCAAGGGGAGGTTCCCTATAACTATGAGGTACTATATATATTAATATACTATAAATAAGCTAAAAATAACACTCAGGGTAGGATAACACCATCCATCTCTCTTTTTTTAGAGATGATGTTCACAAGTCAAAGGATAATCTTGGTGAAATCACTGAAGGCACTTCTCTTCTTTTAGAAGTGATCTATAGCAAACAACAGAAATACTTTCTAGTAGATAAGTAAATGTAATAGGGTAAAATAACTAGCAGAATGAGGTGTAGCACAAAGTCTCCACCTCAACTACAAAAGAGTAAAATATGAAGGATAATGGGGGCATAAGGTCATCCTAAGATCCTTTACATAGAAATAAATTGAAAACACACACACTAAAGACAATTGTGGTAGCTCAAAGTCTTCCCACAGTGGGCTTCAGGACACCTTCCTGATTACTCCCACTAGTTCTACTTATTTAATTAAATGGACAAGAACACATTCAAAAAATAGACAGAAGAACAATTTCCTCAACAACACAAGCTATTCCAACACAATGTCTGAAAGGTCACTTGCTTTCTCATTCAAATAATGAAATATGATTAACAATTTGAGCTCAAAGTCTCAGTAATGCCTTTCAATTTGGGCAGAGTTTTGCTTTTGATAATAAAAAGATCTCTTTTGCATAAAATAAGAGATTACAATTTATAACAGCCAAGAAATACTTGGCACTTTATTTCATGAAATGTCCCATGTTGCATTGAATGCCTTCAATATCTGTGGAAGGGCCATGTTAGAACAAGGCATCGGCCTTAACTGTGGCATATCAATTCATCTCAAATGTCTCATTTTGAAGTATGGGCCACCTAGTCCTCTTCCTAATATATACCCAGCTATCCACTCACTTTTATTCAAAGGGAGAAAAATAGGCTGCACCTTTGAATGTTTGCACACTCAGATGTCTACTTGGTGGACTATTCCACCTACTAGAATAACTCCTCTAAAAATATTTTAGCATCTCCTGTAGCTTTCCCTCTTTTCTATTTTAATTTGAGCTCTTAGGCTATCTTCTTACCTTCAACAGGCTCTTTCAACTTCCTCTTTAGTTGTTCATTGAGTTTTGTCTTTAGGTTCTGCACCATATTTAAAAATAAATGGGCATTTCATTACCCTAAATTTGACATCCATGGGGGCATCATGGTCACTTAGTCACTTGAACTAATTTGAAATTTGGACCTTTGAAGTGCATTAGCTCAATGGCTCAATAGTTCAGATGGTTCATTTTGGCTCCTTGGTTCAATTGGCTCTGTAGCTCAATCAACTCCTTGGTTTAATCAGCTCTTTGGTTCAATCGGCTCCTTGGTTAAATCAGCTCCTTGGTTCAATTAGTTGAACCATCTCTTTGAACTTGTCTTTGGAATCTTTCACTTCCTTCGCTCAAAGCTTCCTTTCCAACATTGAAATTCCTTGAACCTTTGAACTTTGAACCATTTTGGTTCAAATTTCAATGGTTCATTCTCTTTTTTTGAATCTTTTGGTCCTTTGAAGTTTTTGGATCCTTTTCTTTTCTATTGAACTCATTGAACCTTTGAACTTTGAACCTTCTGAGGTTCAAGGTTCAACAGTTAAACCTTTATTTCTTAGCTCTTCAAATCTTTTATTCTTCTAAGTCTCTCAAACTTTATTGAACTTGTTGAACCTTTGAACTCTTTTGGTTCAAGGTTAAACATTTCAACAGTTCAATCTTTCTTCTTTGAAGTCTTCTTTTCTTTAAGTCCTTTGAACTTGTTGAACCTTCTGAAGTGGTTGAACTTTGAACTTGCTAAAGTGCTTAACTCTTTAAGACTGTCGATGTCGTTGAACCTTTTCACCCATTGAACCTTTGAACCTTTGGAGGAGGGGTTCAATGGTTTAATGGTTTAATCTTTTTTTGAAGCCTACCAATGGACCTTTTGGTTGAACCTTGATGTTGAATGAACCTTGAAATGCCCAAGTGTTGGGAACTTATTTATTTGTGAGAGTTTGCCTATTAAATTTGTTGAACCCATTGAACCTGTGAGTTCCTTAGCTAAAAATGCTTGAATAATTGAAGAACATGGATGCTCAAGACATTTTTTGAGAAGGGAAGAGAGAATTTCAGCTTGTAGGACCAAAATAGTTGATATGTTGTCCCCAAAAATAAGTGATAGATTTTGGGAACAACAGCTGGCTCTAGTTGGGTAACTTCCATCGATTGTAAAAACAATCGAAGGGAGTAGAATCTAGAATCTCCAGTGTCTTTTAGTATGTCATTGGGCTATGGAGTCATGCTACCCAAAAAAAAAGGTGCTAAAAAATGAAAATGAACAATGCAAAAAAAAAATAAAGACTATAACAAAATTATACATATGTACAAGCTGATCTTATTTGATACTACAAGGATTGAAGTGCTTCAGATGCTGCCCACTATGAGACAGTGAAAATGGCGTTCTGTCTTGATAAACTAGAAAGAAACCATTTTCTCCCTAGAATCAGTGATGGGTAAATGGAACTGTCCACCAAGAATCACATTTTTTGTGCACTCCTTTTGGTTCTCTTCTTTCCCCATGGCAAGATGTGGTCTCCAATCTAAAAACCATAGATCCTTTTTCTCTTGCAAAAGAGTTTCTTTTCATTATTTTGACGTGCAAAAGTATGGTCCACTATCATCGCTTATTGCTCTTCTAGTCTAGTGAAGCACATGATTTGATTGTCAGCATCAAAAACTTGCCAATGGTTAGCTTTATCAGGCACACTTGGTCGAAAGACTAGTTTGATAGTGTACCTATTATCTTTGAAATTAGGGTGAGGAACCATGAAAGTTGTAGGGGTAGCCAATGAATTTGCATGATTATGAGGCTCTCTAGGCACTGCATAAATATTTAAAGCTTAAAAATTTTCAATTTGATCCCATACCAGATTGTGATAATGTCACAATATTTTGTTCTTGGTTTGATGTAGGTTCGTCACCTGACAAACCACAAGTTCAGCATCTCTTTTAGCATGAATGAGCTTAACACCTCTATCTTGGGTTGCTTTCAACCTGAGTAATAGAGATTCATATTTATCAGTGTTGTTAGTGTTTCTAAACTAAAACTTATAAGAAGAAGGAAAAATATCTCCTTGAAGAGATATTAACACAATCTTGGCTCCTGAGCTGGTAGAAGAATTGCTGCCATCAAATTCTAGGATCCAAACATCATCAAAAATTGATCTTCTATCAGATTTTTCTTCATTAGAGAGGAAAGATCATTTTTCATCTATAATGCACCCTACCAATTCTTTTGATGTCTTATTTGAATCAATTTTTGGATTGCCACCTACAGGACTTTCATCTACTATAACAGGAACATCTTCAGTAAACAAAAAATAATTACCCCTGCCTAAAGACTCAAATAAAATTTGAGCCTCAGGGGCTGATATTTGGGTGACAACATATTTTTCCTCCTTCTCAAGAAGTAGCCTCTACATGAACCTTTGACCGATATGCTCACTTTAGACAGGTCCATACTTGACTCGCCACCAACATCTTTGTAGAAATTTTACCCAAGAAGAATGTCATATGAGGCTAGGATGTTAGCCACTAGGACTGTCATTTTAATTCTCTTATCTAAGAATGACACAAATGTAAATTGGTCATTCTTGATTTGTCCCATCAGTGGCACTTATTTTTTTTCCATGGAGAAACACCTCCCACAAGTTTTAGTCAAAGTGAGGCTAAGAGAGTCTGATACCTTGGCAGGCATGCCATTATCTGAAGCTCTAAAATCAATGACGTAGTTGCTCAACTTGTGAGCATTTATCAACATGGAAACATAAAGAGGCTCTATTTTTCTAGGGAAAATAGGAGTAATGACAAGATTTTTTGGGGTGGACATGTTCCTTGGGGGATCATGAGTTACCTTTGTAACATCTTGTCCTGTAGGGATGGTTTGATTCTTCACACATTGAACTAACCTATCCAACTACTCAGGGTTGGATTGTAAATATTCAAACTCAGTCATTTGAATTTTGGTCTTCTTAGTATGGTATATTATGTCAAATGATTGAAATGGACTAAGCACAGAGGAAGGAATTTCATCCTTATAGTTTTTTGTGGGTATGGTATTGGTCTGTGAATTTAAAGCAGAAGGTGCTAGAATGTTTGGGGTACTTACTTTTTTAGGTATCACCGAGTCCTTTGATTGAAAATATGGAGTGGTTCCCCACTTAGTAATTGGAATTTCTAGTTGAGGTCACTCCACTATTTTTTTCTTATCAACTTGCTGGGTTGACTGATTATAGGAATGGGTGAATATAGCATATGATAGCATATGATCCGTCAAACGCTTCACCTTTACTTCTGGGTTCATCTTCATAGTTCAGGAAACTGATGTTGGAGTCACTAGCTGATTCTTCTTGGTCTTCTATAAAGATATCAATGTCATTTTCTTGGTTCAATTTAGGTTGGAAAGAGAAATCAGATTCTATTTCAAGATATCCAACTACTGAATTGGTTGGAGATGCGTCAATTGCAAGATTCCCTTATTGGGGAGGAAGATGATTTATCTGTCCTTGATTCTTGGTAGCATTGCCTTGGTATGATTGATTGGGGAATGTCCTCCTTGGTATATCTCAGTATGAAGGAGTAGACATCCCTTGCACCATTTGTTTTTTAAGAGCTAGCAACTCATTTGCTAGGTTTTGCACCATGGGATCAGTGGTGCATGTAGATAGATATTTAGAGGATGAAGAAGATTTATTTCTATTAGGATATCTTCTTATATTTCCTACCAAGATAAGATCATCTTCCACCTCAGTGGCCGAATCTTGAGTAGCAGCAAGGTCTATGTGGCCAGCCCACCTCAACAAGAAACTCACTTTTGGAAACTAAGAATTGATGAAAAACATTTAAGGTTCTCAGTTGTTGGTTGAGAAATTGTAGGAATCTTGTTCCTCATCTTGTCAAACTTGGCTATGAAATCCCTCATAGGTTCATGAGGCCCTTCTTCATCTATGTGAGCTAGGCTAGTAGGGCATGCACATATTTTTTAGGCTTGAACTTGGCTTTGAATTTGGCTTTGAGGGTGTTCTATTTAGTCATAGTCTAGGCCTACAGATGATAGAACCAGTCTGTAGCAGTGCCTTGTAATGTTTCTACAAATAGCCTGACTGCTACATCCTCATACTTCACACCTATCATGCCACAGGCTATGTTGAAGGCTAAAATATGTTCATGAGGATGAACTCTCCCATCACCATAGAACTGGGGGAAATTCTTCCTAGAATTGTGAAGTAATTCATGTAGAGGTGGAGTTAGATTGAGTGTACCAAAAGAGTTACCCCAAGGGCCTTAAACTGCCATGATTTGACTACTGAAGGGAGGGATAACAAATATCTAAGGGGTATGTATTGACAAATCTCTACTAACAATAGAAATAGATGCTTTGCCTAGTATTGGTGACCTGACTTTTGTAAGAGAAAAACTCCTGGTTCACTAAAGGCAAGATGGAGAAGGAAATAGGTCAAAATCTCATTGTTGTGCCAACTCAAATACAGGGTCAATAATCCCTTTATCTCTTTGGCTTTGTGTATCCATGGATCTGCTAGAGTGTAAAAATAAAATGGATAAGGATATAAACTGCTTCAATTTGAAGATTGAAGCTTCAAACTATGCTTTCTTCCCCAGTGGAGTTGCTAAAAGCTGTTGGCGTAGAGTTTGAGGAAAGTGGAAAAATAAGTGAAATGTTTGATCCCCAGCAGAGCTAGTTTCCTAGACCAAATTATATAATGTAAATGGAAAAGGCTATAATGATAATGGATAAGACACATGGGATGCTTCAATCTGAAGCTTGAGGCTTCAAATTGCACAAAATTGTTGTGTCCCCAGCGGAGTCACCAAATTTTGTTGCACGAAGCTAGGAGGAAAAATAAAAATGGGAAAGAACTATAACTACTTCAATTTGAAGCTTGAGGCTTCAAAATGTGCATTCTTCTCCAATGGAGTCACAAAAAATTGTTGGCATGGAGCTAGAGGAAAGTGGAAAAAGAAGTGAAATGTTTGATCCCCAGTGGCTATAGTTTTATACACCAGATTATATAATGGAATTAGATAAGGATAAAATGATAATGGATAAGACACAAGTGATGCTTCAATCTAAAGCTTGAGGCTTCAAATTGTGCAAAATTTTTGTGTCCCTAATGGAGTCACCAAAAACTATTCCGTGAAGCTGGGAGGAAAAATAAAAATGGGAAAGAACTGGAACTACTTCAGTTTGAAGCTTGAGGATTCAAACTGTGCATTCTTCCCCAGTAGAGTCACCAAATAACTATTGGGTGAATATTTTTTCACCAACTAACTGAGGGCAAAATATGTGTTTCAACCACAACATAGGGAGATTGATCGGACAAATGTGCAGGTCTACCACATCAAAATGGGACAAATCTCTCCTCTCATCAAGTGGAGGTTCCCTGTAACTATGAGGTACTATATATATATTAATATACTATAAATAACTTGAAAATAACACTCAGGGTAAGATAACACCATCCATCTCTCTTTTTTATAAGATTATGTTCACAGGTCAAAGGAGAAATCCCGGTGAAATCATTGAAGGCACTTGTCTTCTTTCAGAAATGATCTACAAAAAATAGTAGGAATCCTTTCTAGTAGTGATAAGTAAATGTAACAGGGAAAAATAACTAGCAGAATGAGGTGTAGCAAAGAGTCTCCACCTCAACTGCCAGAGAGTGGAATACGAAGGACAATGGGGACTTAAAGTCACCCCAAGATCCTTTACACAAACACAAACTAAAAACACACATGCTAAAGACAACTGTGGCAGCTCAAAGTCTTCCCATAGTTGGCTTCAGGGCACCTTCCTGATTACTTCCACTAATTCTACTTATTTAATTAAATAGACAAGAATTCATTCAGGAAATAGACATAAGAAAAATTTCCTCAACCACACAAGCTATTCCAGCACAAAGTCTGAAAAGTCGCTTGCTTTCTCATTCAAATAATGAAATATGATTAAAAATATTAGCTCAAAGTCTAAGTAATGCCTTTCAATTTGGGTAGAGTTTTGCTTTTGATAATAAAAAGATCTCTTTTTCATACAATAAGAGATTATAATATATAGTGGCCAAGAAAGACTTGACACTTTGTTTCATGAAATAGCCCATGCTATATTGAATGCCTTCAATATATGTGGAAGGGCCATGTTAGAATGAGGCATCAGCCTTAACTGTGGCATGTCAATTCATCTCAAATGTCTCCTTTCAAAGTATGGGCTGCTTGGTCCTCTTCCTGATATATACATGGCTATCCACTCACTTTTATTCAAAGGGAGAAAAATAGGCCACACCTTTGAATGTTTACGTTCTCAAATGTCTACTTGGTGGACTGTTCCACCTATTGGAGTAATTCCCCTATAGATATTTTAGCATCTCTTCTAGCTTTACCTCTTTTTTGTTGTAATTTGAGCTCTCCAGCTATCTTCTTACCTTCAACAGGCTCTTTTAGCTTCCTCTTCAGCTGTTCGCTAAGTTTTGTCTTCAGGTTCCATGCCATATTTGAAAATAAATGGGCATTTCATTACCCTAAATTTGACATCCACGGGGGCGTCATGGTCATTTAGTTGTTTGAACTACATTGAAATTTTAAGTACATCAGTTCAATGGTTCAACAGTTCAGACGGTTCATTTTGGCTCCTTGGTTCAATTGTCTCCTTGGTTCAATCAGTTAAAGCATCTCTTTGAACTTGTCTCTGGAATCTTCTACTTCCTTCCTTTGCTTGAAGCTTCCTTTCAAACTTTGAAATTCCTTGAACCTTTGAACTTTGAACCATTTTGGTTCAAAGTTAAATGATTCATTCTCTTTCTCAGAATCTTTTGGTCCTTCAAAGTTTCTAGATCCTTTTCTTTTCTATTGAACTCATTGAACCTTTGAACTTTGAACCTTTTAAGGTTCAAGGTTCAATGGTTCAACCTTTCTTTCTTAGCTCTTTGAATCATTTATTCTTCTAAGTATCTTGAAATTTATTGAACTTGTTAAACCTTTAAACTTTGAACAATTTTGGTTCAAGGTTCAACGGTTCAATGATTCAATCTTTCATCTTCAAAGTCTTCTTTTCTTTAAGTCCTTTGAAGCCGTTGAACCTTCCAAAGTGGTTGAAATTTAAACTTGTCGAATAACTTAACTCTTTAAGTTTGTCGATATCGTTGAACCTTTGAACCTGTTGAACCTTTGGTTCAATGGTTCAATGGTTCAATCTTTTTTTTGAAGCCTACTGATGGACCTTTTGGTTGAACCTTGACGTTGAACCAACCTTGAAATGCCTAAGTGTTGGGAACTTGTTTCTTTGTGAGAGATTACCTATTGAAGTTGTTGAACCCATTGAAACTATGAGTTCCTTAGCTAAAACTGCTTGAATAATTGAAGAACTTGGATGGTCAGGACATTTTTTGAGAAGGGAAGAGAGAATTTCATCTTGCAGGAACAAAATAGTTGATATGTTGTCCCCAAAAACAAGTGACAGATTTTGGGAACAACAATATTGTTGGTCCTAGTTCTATCTAGCACTCAAATCTTTAAAACTACCTCCATGATCAAGATTTACCACCTAACCTCTCTCACAAACAAACCAAATTATTCATCCACCAAGCCACTCATTATACCTTACTTGGATCAACCCTTTACCACCATAGTTTTAATGGAACTCTACTTCATTATTTAACTTCAACAAAATCTATGATAGAATTATGGGAAGTTAACGAAGGAGTATGTGGAACTCACACTAGTAGAGCCATCCTATCCAAAAATATCTTACCTACTGGTTATTATTATCCCATGATGGATGCATATGCAACTTTATATGTAAAGAAGTGTGACAAATGTCAATGGCATTCTAATTTGATTCATGCCCTAATAAAGAGTATGAAACAAATGTTGACACCATGGCCATTTGTTACATGGGGCCTTGACCTCATTAGGAATATCAATCCCACCTCATCTGATGGCCATAAACATATCCTTACTACCATTGAATATTTCACTAAGTGAGTTGAAGCTATACCCCTCACATGATTGGAAAATAAATTTCTAATTTCATCTTTAACTATCTCATTATCCACTATGGTATCCCATTTGACATTATATCTCATAATGGATAATTATTCAAGAAAAAATATGTCAAAAATAAATTTGCTAAATAAAACATCACACAACATTTATCTATGGTATATTACCCTCAAGGTAATGGCTAGGCTGAAGCATAGAATAAAACCATTGTCAAAATTCTCAAAATTATTGTCAATGATGTTGGTCATGATTGGCCCTTCAGATATTCTATGCCCTTTGGGCATATCGTACCAATTACCATACCCCTATAAGATCCACTATATACTCATTTATGGTACATAATCCATCCTTTACATTGAGGTCAAGTTACCTTCATTACACATATTTTTCAAACATGTCCTAGATGATCATGACTATTGAAAAGCTCACCTGTAAGAGTTAGACCTACTTGATGAAAAATACGTAACTATGGTCAAAAATGCTTAAGCATATCATAATTGACTCAAAAGCCACTACAATTGGTGCATCAAGAATATAACATTTGAACTTGGTGATCTTATTCTTAAATAAAATCAAAAGAATACCATGATCGAGAACAAACATAAAGGTAAATTCAAAATAAACTAGATAGGTCATTTCATCATTATTGTAAACTTTAGAGCCAGAACATACAGACTCACCACACCAAATGGCCATGAAATTGATGAGCTGATGAACATTATCCACCTCAAGCAATACTAGACTTGAGTGACTTAGTCTATTATTTATAAGGACCATTTCAAGTTATATCATTTTGTTAATCTTCTTTGTATAATACCTTTTTTATTGACCTATCATCCCAACAACCTATAGCCTAATTTACCATTCCTTTCACCATCAAATGAGTTCATTTTTCCCTCCCCACCTGGCCCTATGACATTTTTTCTATTCCATTTGATTATATCACCACTTTCAACAAGAGCATTCATATTTGGTTTTAGTAGTTGTTTCATACATTCTAGATAGAGGCAGTATTTTGGAGTAGTGAAATAGAAGTTTGGTAGTTGCATCTTTCATTTATTTTTTTATTATATCTAAGTGTCTTGATCACTAATTATAGCTACCTATGGGTAAATTAGTCTCAGTGACCTATGCTATTGTATCCTAGTTATAACCACCTACGGGCAAACTAGGGTCAACACTTATTTATTATGCCTTGAACATATGAATTAGCCATTATCCATGTCATACAATGGATTTATTGATTTAAAAATTAGAATTTTTGATTGATTTCTTTGAGAAAAGATGTTTTATTACTCAAAATTACAATACCACTATATGCTTATCTCTGGGAAGAGATTTCTAATTTCCATTTAGAGTTAAATATTTATTTATACACATTTTAAAATAATTATAATGATGTGTAAGGTCACAAATATTAATGGATATTAATTGGTTCAACTTCCATGATTTAAAACAATACAGGATTTGAGGAATTACTATTTTTAGAAACTTACTATTTTTAGACTGCACTACTAAAATTGAAATTTGGGGCACTTCCATTGGGTTTTTTGGGGTAAAAATAAATTAATAAAATCTCAATACCATCTCACTTATTTATCCTCATTATTATCTTTCCAATGGTTCAAATGATGATTCAATTGGAGCTATAGTGTAAAAGTTATGGCTCCCAAAAGTTCCATCATCAATTAGGGTAGAACTGTCACCCAAATTGTTGCCTGGATCATTAATCCCTACTTGAGAATAAATGGTCACCATTTCACTAATATTACTCATCAGGTATGGTAGTTTTGTCTTAATTTTATTCTCTATGAGCCACTCACCTTGGTGGCTAAGCTAGCCCCTTTTGACCACCTGATAAAGCAGAATAGAGCGTCCTCTTATTGTCTTCATCTAAGTGTCCACAATATAATCCTTTTCTACTAGAGAAATAATATATGGATTAAGATCATCAATGTCTAGTTGTTATTATATAACTAAAGTGTCCAACAAAGGTGGATGACATGGTTTAAGGAGCTCCACATTGAATATTGAATGTAGACCAAGGTAGGTTGGTAGGTTCAACTCAAAAGCATTTTCTCCAACTTTTATGGTGGTGGTGTAGGAACCATATCGCAAAGGCTGAATTTTTTTGTGTGGGCCTGCAAGTCATTCCTTTTAAAGCCACAACCAAACCTTGTCACTCACAGAAGCATGGTGTGTAATCCTATGTTGTCATGGCATTGCTTATACTTCTAATTCATCTTCTCCAAGATGTCATGAACTTGTTGCTGGATGTGTTACATTTGTTCAATGAACTTTGTTTCTTTTGCTACCTCATATCTTCCATGAGTTATGTATTCCATGGGGGAGAATGGAATAGATATATAAATTGGTGCCATGGGTTAGAACTTGAAGCATACTTGGAATGGACTGTGCTTGGTCAAGCTGTGCAGGGCCTGATTGTATCCATGTTGTATGAAAAGAATCCCCTCATCACATGTGCATGGATGTTTGGAGTGATAGATTAAAATCATGTGAAAAATAAAGTGGTTCACCACCTCTATTTGACCATTAGTATATGGATGGAAGGTTGTGGACTTCATCAGCTTGGTATCCATCATCTTCCATAAAGTGGCCTAGAAGATGCTCAGGAACGTGCTATCATGATCTGAGAAAATAGACTTGGGGAGACCAAAATGGAGCCATACATGACTAAAATATAGCTAATCAGTTTCTTCAATAGATATATTTTTCTTACAAGTAATCATGATATCCATTTTTGAAAAATAATCAACTACAATAAAAATACGGTCCTTGCCATGTTTTAAAGTGGGTAAACCTGAGAGAAAATCCATTGAGACAAATTCCCAAGGCCTGGTTGGTTCTACCAATAGCATGTACAATCCTTGCTTCTTATTTTTTGGCTTAGCTATCACATATGGGGTGCAATATTTGAGATGCCTTTCCACATCCTTTCACATATGGGGCTAGTAAAAGTCTTTTTGAAGAAATGCCAATGTCTTTTCTACACTAAAGTGTCTAGCTATCCTACTGAAATGTGCTTCACATATCATCTTCTCTTGCTCTGTAGATAGAACACAGATGTGCCCCATATGACAGAGTACATTATCTTACAAATATAAATTAGAAACATGTTTACCTTTATAAAGCACCTGATATGTATCTTCAAAGGTAGGATCTACTTCATACAAAGCACCCCAAGTGGTAGTCTCTTGTCTGCACAGGTCAATAAATGTTATGAGTGTAGTAATTGGTGGGTGGATTAAACAATATACAGTTGTATTCGAGATCCCCTTTTTGTTTTTGATTATTAGATGGAATTGTTGTAGATATATGGCCCACTTTTAGTGCCTCTCATTTCATAGTTTTCTCTATATCTGGATGAATTCCAATGGTCTATGGTTAGTGTGGTTGACCATTTCTTTCCCCAATATGTAGTGTTTTCATTATTTGTAGGATTACACAATGGCATAGAGATCCTTATCATACATCAGATATTTCCTAACTGTATCAGTGAAATTTTCACTATGATATGCAATAGTATGGCCATGTTGCATGATGATAGCTCCCATGGCATATTTAGATGCATTTGTCATTAACTCAAAAAGTTGATGCAAATCTAGCAAGGTAATAATAGGGGTTGAGAAAAGTCTATTCTTAAAATTCTCAAATGTTCTTTGTTGTATTTCACCCCACAAAAATGTATCTTTAGCTCATCCTTTAGTCACTTGGGTTGGTGACCAAGCAACATGTGAAAATCCAAGAACAAACCTATGATAGAAATTTGAAAGACCTAAGAAGCTATGAAGTTCTGTGAGGGTCCTTGGTGTAGGCCATTCTTGAATAACCTGAATCTTTTTTGGATCAACATGGACCCCTTACTCATTCAAAACATACTTGAGGTACTAAATTATCTTCATCTTGAATGTGCATTTGTCAAGATTTTCATACAACTTATCTTCCCAAAGAGTTTGAAGTACCTTACGAGCATGCTGTAGATGTTCCTCCTATGTTCTATTTTAGATGAGTATGTCATATAGGTAGACAACTATTAATGAGTTGGTGAAGGGTCATAATATGCCATGCATCATCCTCATGAAGGTTAGAGGTGTGTTAGTTAAGCTAAAAGGCATAACTAACCATTTGAAGAGCCCCCCTTAGATTAGAATGCAATCTTCTGGACATCGGTGGGATTGATGGGAATTTGGTGATAGACAAATTTGAGATCAATTTTAGTGAATAAGTTCACACCATGGAGTTGGTCCAGTAGGTCATCAATCCTTGGGAAGGGGTAGGGATTCTTCACAGTGATTTTATTTAGGGCTAGATAGTCAATTCAAAGCCTCCATGTTCCATCTTTATTTGGTGTAAGGACAATTGGGCTACCACAGGGTGAAGATCTTAGCCTAATGTGACCCTTTTAGATCAATTATTTAATATGTTTTTTTATCTCATAATTATCCAAAATTGATCTATGATACATAGGACTATTTGGCAAAGGTAATCTTATGATCAAATCGATAGAATGTTTTACCTGGAAATGCAATGGAACTCATATGGGTGACTTGAATAAGTCATCATATTCTCCAGTGATTTGTCCCATATACTTCTATTATTGTGTTGATTGTATAGTTAGGATTGTAACATCGACCTTCTTAGATTTCTATGGTTTGACCACCATGAAAATGAATTAATTTATTTTTTCCACCAATCTCTTACATTGCTTGACACTAATCAAAGAGACAAATGTCGGAGGTGGTACCTTGTAGCACCATGTTCCAAGAGTGAGGGTGATTCTTTAGGTTCATGATTCATAGATTCCATGTCGATCATACATGAAAAATTGACCAAGGAGTACATCAAAAACATCTAGATTGACCACATCACACATGACTTCATCTTTGAAAGGTTTTATTGCATATGAAAGAAGACACTGATGGGTGACACAGAGGTCTCTCCCTGGGCTCAACCATCCAATTTTATATGGCTTTAGGTGAGGCTTCATGGATATATTTATACTTTTCACAACTTTTTCAAGGATTAAATTCTTTTGACTCCCACTATCAATAATGAAATGTAGAGGCTTACCTTTTACCCATAATTTGGAATGAAACAATCTTTCCTTGTCATCTGGCCTTTCCTCATGGGTCTATGATAAAGCAAAGATGGTGTCAGGATTAGCATCTATAATCTCTTATTCATCCTCTTCAAATTTAGGTTTTGTATGAGATAGAGTAGTATATGTCAAGTATTGTGACTCAAAAATTAGTGACTTGATGGCTCAACATTATTCTTTGGAGTGAGTTCTAGTTTTGTGGTAATCACACCATTTTCTATCCTTCCTCTTATAAGGTTTCTTATCTTAAAACTCCTTTTGATTACAATTTTGGCCTCATGTTTGACCTTCCTTATCACTTTTCCATTTTTAAGGCTACCTCTTCGTATTCTTTATTCCATGCTTCTGGTCAATGTTCACTGCAAACTTGTATGCCTCACCGAGGGTTTCCAAATTGAAGAGTTCCATTTACCTTTATATGTACCATTGTAGTCCACCATGATATTTGAGAGTCTTATATTTCTCACTTTCTTGGATGCCCAATATTGCAGATAGAGAATGAAAAATATCTATGTAATCTTGAACAAATTGGTCCTTACCTTGGCAAAGTTGTTACCACTATATGTACAGAACATCATATGCTCCAATGGGATAGTATTCTTCTTTTACCATTTCCATGAAATCATCCCAGGTAGGTTATAACTCAAGGCCAATTTCATCTCTACTGAACCTCTTTTTTTACAATTTCCACCAATTTTTCATGTCCAATGATGCTTTTCAAAGAGCAAAAGTGATCTTTTCTCCATCAGTGAATTTAGTTATAGAGAAGTAGGAGGACAATTGATTCAACCAATTTTCTACTACGTTAGCATTGATTTTTCCTTAAAATGTAGGAATATCAAAATTCACCTGAACCTTCAAGGGTATTGGGGTACTAAAAGGATATTCCATGGATTAGGAGCTAGGAAGTGCATATGAGGATCCAAAATTTTCCATCGAGAGTTATTGGAAAATTTGGGCAAATTGTTGCAGCATCTATGCTTGTTACCATTGGAGGGCTTCTTTCACTAGTTCCTTGAAAGTATTATGTCTCAGTTTCATCCACCATTTGAAGTCATTTAGAGTGAATAGGTGGATAGTTTCGAAGCTCTATTGTTTTCCACCCAAGCTTCTTGTAGCCTGACCTCATCCTTGGGATCATACACTCTCAACCGATATGATACCATTGATATAAAACTCAAAATTTTTGATTGACAGATATTTCAAGAACATGAAAATAACACAGTAACAATGAATTCTCTGAGAAGAGATGTCTTATTACTCAAAATTACAATACCACTTTATGCTTATCTCTAGGAAGAGATGCTTGATTTCCATTTCAAGTTACATATTCATTTATACACATTTTTAAAGTAGGAAGAGGATGTTTAATGTCACCAATATGTAGGAAGATTAAGCGGTTTGACTTCCATGATTTAAAACAATACAAAATTTAAAGAATTACTATTTTTAGAAAATTACTATTTTTAGACTGCATTAGTAAAATTAAAATTTGGGGAACTTACATTGGGTTTTGGGGGATTAGAATCCATTTATCATAGCTCAATAACATCTCACCATGTTCTCCTTATTCTTATATTTCCAATGGTTCAAATGATGAGTCAATTAGAGCTACGATGCAAAAGTTATGGCTCTCAAAATTTCTATCATCAATTGGGGTAGAACCATCACCTGAATTATCACCTGAATTGTTGTCTAGATCATTTATACCAATTGTGCCTATTTTGTTTGACTTGATTGCTATAATAGTCAAGTTCTTTTACTGTAAGGTAGAACTCTAGTGACTTGAGGTCCCACTCTAAGATTATGTAAGTAGTGCACAATACTTGTTGAGGTTAACTCAATCACCCTTTCCAGCCATGCTCTCACCATTTTTTGAGAAACCTAAGTAATGCTCTCACCATTTTGTGAGCTTGAATCATATAGTGTCTTATCATTCTTGATCGAGTTAGGATACTTCAAAAATTCCAAAAACATTTATAAAACTGTTAGAAAAAATCCAAAAACATTGACCACTTCTTTACCTTAAGGATTATGGGAACCCTTACTAAGTTACAAGACAATCAATTGTCACTTAGTTTCCCCATCCTTTTTGGCCTTTTCTCCCATGCACTTTCCATTTTTCAATACCATTCCTATTATTCTATCACATCCATTCTATTTGTTTCCATCATTTATCTTTTTCTTCCCATTTCCTAGGAGAACTACATTTGGCCTAAAGTTTTTGTTGGATATCACATCCATGGAACTATGTAAACAGTGTCCACTTGCCTAGTGCATATGGAGATAGCTTGAACACCCCCTTCCTTTTCTTCTATTCCCCCATTTTTCTAGTTTGTTAAGTTGTCACTTATTTTCTATGGGCAATGTTCATATGGATTGAGTTATTTATTTATTTATTTGTATGCTCATACATTTTATTTTAGAACTATTGCCTTGATTCAGTCTATGTGTATTCATTAGATGATTCCTTTCCCTCAATTACACTTGAATCCATCCATATTCATATGTGTACATTGGCATCATGGTTTCTATCATTAGTGCATTACTTTTTTATTGAGTATTAGATTTTGGGAGTCAGTCCTTATGCATATTTTGGCCAAGTCCTCATGATGTTATGCAATGATGCCTACTGACACATGATATAAGAAACCTCAACTTTAAGAAGTCTATTCAATAATGTTGGCATCGATATCTCTTCGAAACTGACATCCTGATTTAATCCCAATCATATCCCCAATAGAGTAATTAACCACAAAAGAATGTCAACCTTTATTTAGTTCATATGAACATTTCCCTACTAGCAAGTTGTCCAAATTCATGTTTATTCTCTATATTATATTATCATCAGCAGCCAAATCAGTCAAATTTTCCATAATCATGGTCGAATGATTGTAACCACCTATGGGCAAATCATTGCACATTGTCCTAGTTACATTTCTCAATGATTATAACTGCCTTTGGGAAAATCATTGTGTTGTCACCAATTTAATTTTTATACCCATAAAAGATCATGTTTCTATATTTTTTTGTCTATTCTAATTAGGAAATCTTCATCATCTCAATGATTATAACCATCTTTAGGCAAATCTTTATGTTTTCATGCCACGTTACCACTATCAGAGTACAATGCTTATAAATACCTTTGGGAAAACCATTGTACACCTTCCCACTTAAATTATCAATTATTTTGACTACATTTTAAATATCATTGTGTTCTCATCCCATCATTTTTTGTGTTCCCCTTATTTCCCTTTCTTTTCGAGGAACCACTTGCCAACCTTTCCTTGTGATAACCATTCCCTTTAGGGGGCATCATATAGTTCATCATTTTTTGTTGAATTTGTAAGAATATGTGACATTTTAATTCTTCAAGAAGATATTAATATGATTATATCTTACAATACCTTCCCAAATAGGGGCAAACTATAGACACCTAAATCTGGCCACTAATGACCATCAATCAGGCTTTTGACTAATTTCCTACCAAAATGCACAATTTGGGTTAAAAACACTAAAACACATTAAAATATTTAAAACTAACATATTTAAGTTCCAATTTTGGGCAAGGTATCATTAAATGGGTCAATGAAATTTATGAAGAAACTAATTTCGATAAAATTATTTTGAGTGAAAATGTCAATTTGTACCTATGTGCCCTAGATTGCTCTTTTCTATCAAATATCTTGCACAAGACATATGTCTTTATTATTTTATGATAACAACATCCTAAATGGGATATCGGATCCAATTCATCTAACATCACATCCTAATTCTAATCCAGTCAAATTTTAGGCTAATAACAAGGTATTCTGACCAATTTTAGTAATTTGTGTACAAAAAGCCAAGGTTTGCATCAAAGTGCTTAATCATGCTTAAGATTTAATTAAATTGAATAATAAGCATAATTAATAATTCCATTTAACTTGTTGAATAATTTCTTTTTGTAAATCAATGTTGAATATTTGCATCATCAGGTGACATCATTTCTTGGGAAGACATCCCTAGGCCATAAAGACATAAAATATCAAGGTTAAGCCCTCTAAAGCTTTATTAAAACCCTCCATGCCTATTCAATGCCCCTCTATCCCAAATATTCATGAGCCTATTCATGAATTTTAATTACATAATTAAATTAATCCTTAGCCACACATCTCCATCTTGAGATGAATGGTCCAAGTGGATTCTATCCTTTTTTGAAAATTTATAAATAAGAGGTTTTGCCTATTGAATTTTAATCTCTTTTATACCAAATTTATAATTCAAAAATACATTAAAAATCATTTCATCTTAGTGTTATAATGCCCAAATATTAATCCAAGTCAAGTCAAAGCCAAAGCCACACATGGTGCCAAGGAGAGATGGAGGTAGCCACACTTCATTGATGCAAAATTCATGAACACAAAGCCAAGAAAACCACTACAAAAATCATTTTGGAGCATCCAATGTAGGTGAAGGAAGGTCATTCTTTCATGTTTTAGTTGTGTTTTCCAATTTTATTTTGTGAACTAGGTTCCCCCTAATAACTAGACCTAGAGATGTTATGCTAGTGTGTTGATCTCATTTTGATTTCATTTTGGGACTAACACAATACTAATCATCCTCTCTTGAGTCAAATTAATATTTCACAAAAATAAGCCTTTACAAGAGTATTCACATCTATACTTTGTGTATTTTTATCCATCTAAAAGTATATTATGTAACATAAACCATCACAAAACTATGCATAACCATGCAAGAGCTCATATAGTATTTTCAAGTATATGTTAAAATCAATGCAATGTGCCTATAAACTCATCTATATCCTTAAATTACAAGATCTAATACAAGATGAAAGAACCCCCCCAAAAAATTTGGAATTGCCTTTTATTGTACAAAATGAAATGACAGTTAGGGCTCATTACACAACTTTAGTGATGTAAAATGCATATAAACATATCTATACATAATGTGAGAATAACAAATAACCAGATTTGTTCACCTTGGATGCTTATCTAGTGATAAAATCCACAAGGAAATGCTATAGAGAAGTATGTTGCCTTAAGATGATATGGTATTTAAAGGGGTATTAGTATGTAGATCCATACTAATGATGATTGAACTTTGTAAAGGCACTCATCTTCTTTATCAGACCACTTAGGAACATTTATCCCCACATATGTGTCTATTTACCCATGTGTTCATGGTTTGTAAGCTCAATATACTGACTAATTCATTCTAATTCAGGATGCTAATAATATTATAGTTATCATCATTAATATACCATTAGATAATGCTAAGAATAATAAGAATGGAATTAAGCATATCCAATAAT
>JARHVA010009786.1:132500-212500 GCA_037957365.1 Torreya grandis | reverse complement strand
TATATTAACTTATTCTTTAGGGTTTAATTTTTTTTAATCAACCCTAAGTATAACCCACATGGTCAAGCCATAAAATTATGCATATATAACAATCAACAGCCTCCTAAGGTCAATGTGAAGATAAAACCAATTTATTGCATTGTAGGTCATCATGAAGTCTCATGACTTCTTGAGGACATACAATGCCCTTTAAAATTATCCATTATTTTTTTAAAGAAAAAACTACATACCAAATTGACTTTCATTCTAGGTAAACACTTACTTTCCAAAAGAAATGTAGGTTGTTATGGAGGAAAAAATGGTCTTATTATAGATCTAGTTCCTTTCTTTTTTAGTGATCCATGGCTGACCTTATCATTCTCCATACCTCTGTCTACTCCACCTAAAATAGGTAATAGGAAAAAATTCCTCGCAATAACACTTCCCCCAAACCATGTGATTGGAAAAGCTCTCCCATGCCCTATGTAGCCCCTACAGTTTCTACCTAGCCAAGCAACAACCTCCAAAAAGGGTGAAGTCTTGTGTATGATGGGTCGTGAGTCAGCTCCATACCAATAGAATGTAACCAATATATAATAATAATCATAATAATAATAATAATAATAATAATAATAATAATAATAATAATAATAATAATAATAATAATACATCCTCAAGTATGCCCAAGAATAATAATAAGCAAAATCATTAAGTAATAATAATGATTATCAAAATCATAAAGTCAACTCATGATCATGAGTAAGGCAATTTTCCACAAAGGGGGGTTTCTAAATACATTTACCAAAGTTAAGAGACTGAAATGGTCTAGTGAAACTAACAAGCTAAAATGCAAGTCACTCTATACAGCCTAATAAGCAAGTGTCCATGACAGCCAAGGAGATCACATCATGACATAACAATAACGAATCATGAAAAACTAACACCAAGCAAACTGAGGACCATAACAAAATGCACACACACAAAAATATGGCTAGATCAATAAAAGATGAAAAGTGATAATGAAATAGAAATATAAAACTATGGTGGCTCAATATCACATCATACACATTATACCTATTAGAGTGATTTCTAACTATTCATTTGCTCTTCGAGTATACCCTGAGATGTCAAAACTCACTATCGAGCTTAGTTCATGGCCTGGTTCTTGAATCCACCAATAAAACATCATCATTACCAAAATGATGTTGATATAATAATAAATTTATAATGAATAACTAAACATGAAGTAATAATTTAAGCATAGTCATCTATAGTTGTAAATGGAACCAGAGTCAACATTGATGACCATGAACTTGAGCATGCCCTATGAAACATAACCAATGGCTATAAGAGTAGTCAATGCCAATCCACATTCAGTAAAACATGTTAAAATAATAACATATAATAATGTAACTAGACTAAAGTAGCATATATATTAGGATAAAATGAATCCAGTGTAAGTAGTGTATATATTAGGATAAAATTAATCCAGTCTAAGCATAAAATCTGATATAGTATATTATCAATAGCTACCCAATGTATCTTTTATATCAACCATCTAAAATAAAAATGGCATCAATAGTCGTTAGTCCAAGTGCTCAAAACATGCTAAATTAATATATAATCAAATATCTATAATAGGCCATAAGGTTGGGTCATGCCAAAATTCCATTTGAATGATAACTCTAATGTTTCATGATCACATCAAATATATTATAAAAAATAATAAAATTTCAGCATGGTCTTAACCTTGGCTGTTATCCACTCCATTCAATGATTACAATAAAAATTCAAAATATTCTTTATCTTCCTAAAACCCTAACCTACTTTTACTATAAGTTTCAATTAAGTTTAATCATGGTTAAATATCTTCTTAAGGAATCTTCATGAAACCTGAGGGATTTTTATCTCTTCATTCCTAGAGTTCATTCCATTTTCCTAAGTTTTCTTCTTATTTTATGTTTAATTACAATACAAGATCATAGTCTATCCACTTTAAACATTCAATGTGGATATAACCATTTCATAAATTTAAAAAATCATTTAAACTATGTTAAGCTAAAAAATGGTTTAAATATCAAATGAAAATTTATATTATATCATAGATGTCAAGGCCCACAAATTATTTAAATATTTATCTCTTAGACATTGTAACATACCACATATTATAAACCAATTTTTATAATTCAAGTTCCAAGTAAAGTAGGTAATTTCTCCAAGATTTAAATAAAAATATTTTATTAATATTTGTTAACAATTAAATATAAACATGTAAAGAATATGGTTATCTTATTTTTGGATTTCTTGCTATCAAATAAACAAGAACATATTTTATCTTACATTAATTGAAGAGTTGATTTGGAATGCCCTAGCCTCCCTTAAAACTTGTTATTACTATATGAACATTTCCAACTTCATATTTTAACTAAGTGTATAATACCATTTATAATGGAAGGTGAACACAATTATCATACTCACTTGTGGAATTTAAGCTACAAATGAATATGTTATTTCATAATAGAGTTCTTACTACCAAACAAGTGACATCAAAAGATTACATTGGCATTAAAATCAAGCATGAATACCTTACCTCGAAGTGATATTTAAGGTTTTATATTCATTAATTTAAGTGTTATTAAGTATTGTAAATTTATTTTCAAGAATGCTGATCTCCTTAAAGATCCTTCCAAATTCTAACATTCATTTGAAATAATTCACTCATTTTAGTTCTTCAAATCTTACAACTTTATGAGATAGTTCATTAAAAATTAATGATGTCAAGTATTAGTACCCTATGTTATTGTGCATGCAATAATATAAGAATAAAAATAAGAGATTATTTATTTGTAAAAATTGAAAAAAAAAAGTCCTAAACATCTTGATTTCCTAAGTTTAATAATTAAAATCAAAAGATCAACTATGATCAAATCAATAAATTTATTAAGGTGATAAATTTTGAATATATGCATTAATAATGTATCAATTTAGAATCAATAATAAGTTGATATCCCATTAAATAATCCAAACATAAAAAAAAGCATATATAAATAGCACAACATGTACCATTAAAATCTATAAAACATGTATTAGATACATAACTGATAACACAAATCAATAACCACATTAATAACCTGTACATAAACCAAAACATCACACTAACCAATTGGTCATGTAGGTGTATGCCATCTATCTAGGTAGATTTCTTCAATCTATGCTCTCTCACAAAAGTTTTCTCACCATCCCAACCCATAACATGACCTAATATATGTATGTTATGTAAAAAACCATTCACCAAAACCTCAAGGTGTTAGAGAAATTTGCACATCAGGATTAAAACATCCCACCACACTTTTAAAGTCTAGACTCTAGGTTAGATTTATGCATGTACACCAGGATCCCCAATATGTTTGAGCCTCAGATGAATATTTTAATGTCGACGTAATCACTTGCTCTATGACTTAAACTTGGGTGGAGACTTTGATACCAAATAGAACAAATTTTTAAACCAAAACCTTAATACATTACTAAATATACACATCAAGAGTATAACATGTTCCTAATTCCTACACACATATATAACATGAAAAATATCAATAACATATATGGGAAAATAGTAAACTAATAATCAATATCAATATTAAAAATAATTAATAGTACATAAATTACATAAAATCATATTAATGAAACATCATAATAACTCAAATGTTCAAAACATTAATCACATACAATGTCTGAAATAATCAATATAAATGCCAAATTCATTAATGAATCACTAATATAAATATTTAATTCTCCCATAGTAATGATAAAAGCATGATCACACACCCAAACCCAAACATATATGGTTCTATGTAGTGGGTAAATGACATCCTTCCCCTTAAACAAGCGTTTAAGCACCATCTCAGTGATTTACTTGACAAAAATCAGAATTTTTCATAGTTTCTTTTTGCTTGACTTTTTTTGAGTTACTAGTTTGGTAATAATTCATTCCCCTTTCCCATATTAAGACTATGTAGGTATAATAGTCCTACTATTCTTTGATACATACATTTCAATGAGCTTAATCCTTTGATCACATCAAAATCCAATCACTAATAAAGTTAATAGTGAAATAGAATTTAGAAAGCCACAATAATTATTTCTATAAATAAAATTTTAGTTTTAAATAAATAATTTTTAAAGGATCATTTATATAAATAAAATTAATGATAAAAAATATGTTTTATCAATTCAAACCCATCATATGTAATATAATTAATAAGATAACATTTAAACATGATTTAGCATTAAAAACCCCCTACATGAAAATTTAGATAACCATAATAACCTTGACAAGGTTTATAAGAGAAATTTGAGATCACATAATTTATCATTATTTAATTGGGCCTTTAAAATTATCTCAAAATTTCATGAGAGTTGTAATCTTGCTCTGATACAACATGTGAGAAATTTAAAATTAAGGATTTATTTTTTGGTTTCTATCCCTTGCTAAACTTTTATCACAACATAGACAATTTAACAACTTATTATAATATGTTTAACAAATTAATTTCATATTATATCATTGATTCATTGATACAGTTTATCCTTGTTGGTTTCATCAATGACACTTGTGTTTTGTTAAATATTTTCAATTTCACAATGAAAGTGAATTAATCCAATCCAATCAAATTCAACTTTGCAAAATTCATTTAAAGGATGTAAAATTATAACACTTGTTCACATTAAATTAATAAACTGTATTACCAAATTTCTATAAAATTCCAAGTTAATAACTCTTGACTAAGCCATTTTTATAACATAAATGTAACCTTTGGTCCAATAAGTTATATTCCATCACCATGGTCATTAACGTTTGGTCTGATAATAATAATTCCAAATTGAATTAGTTTTTAAATCTAATTTGATATCAATATCATCATAATAGATTGATTTATGTTTTAAAAACCTAAATGGATTTTAATTTATAGATAATTAATTTGATTCAATACATTATAACTTTCAATTATCATGTCTATACCCAAAAAAAACTCAAAATCACAAGTTTAAGAACCTCACAATCAACTAAAGATCAATATAATTATTAGTAGAGCATGAAAAATCTAGTAAGAAAATATAATGTGAAAAGATTTTAGCATCACTCATAAATTATGTTACATGGTAATCCATGAAACAATCAATCATTAAGTAGAGAAGAAAGTTGTAATGAAAGTCAAACATGATAAGTTATAAGGTCATAAACATGTAGTCATTAAAATTAATAGTTTATGCTTTGGATGTTCTCTTGAAGTTAATTTATCCTTATTATCGAACTTGGCCCATATTTAAGGACCTTTTGATCTAATTTTAGTTATATTGTAGTCACAAATAGAAAACAGGCCTATAGAACACCAAACGAGACCTATAATGGTGTAATTCTTTAGTGATTTAGGTCCCTACACCTTCCAAAAAGTAATTTTGCATCTCCTTAAGAGGATTAGGGTTGTAATATACCTATTTTTAATTCAACCTCCTAAGTCATTTTTATAGAACACTAAATATAAATTACTTTCACACTCTTACACTATAGGTGGACATTACCATAGAGGAACACACAAAAGCACTAATTCATATTGAGGAAAAGCTCCCAGTTATTCTAATATCATATTGATTCATCCCAAAAATTTAATAATCCATCCTTAGCCTAGGTATTTGGATCTCAAGTGACCTCTAAGGCATCCTCTCATGCATTTAGACTCAGGCATTCTATCATTCACAAACATTCACACATATCACATAGGTGAGAGAACTAGATCAAGATTGATCCATCCATGGAGTACTGGTACGTCGATAATGTGCCTACATAGGGGTATGGATCAAACATCTAGCACATCAAACCCACTAACACCTTTTTCTCTTGGTATTCATTCAAACCATTACAAGCATGAAAACCTAGGGTTTTCAAAGGAAAACAAAGCTACAATAATAAATATTGATCACATAGACTTGAAATTTGGTCCATAGCTAGAACAAGACCTAATCTACATAACCTAGAAATAATTTACAAACACTCTAAGTGGGACTATAATGCACTACCATTAGATTATAGTGTACAAAACCATTGGAAAAAGGTACTTCACTATTATCTAGGCCTATTTATAGCTATTTCTAACACCTATATCTAGTTCTTGACAACTAACCTGGTCAAACCTCCAATTTTAAGGTCTCAAAACATCCATCTCAATTACTTTTCATGTTAAGTATTATTTATCATAATTATTTACTATTTTTAGAATACTTTCTAGTTATATTAGTTTGAAAATTAGTATGCGTAATTATTTCTATATTTATCCTCTAATATTATGTAGTCTTTTATCTTCTTATGGTTTTATATTAATTCTCAAAATAGTTAAATCATTTGGTGAACTTGACTTAGAAAAAATCTAGCCCTAGATGCTATTAGGGTTTATATCCTTTTATTTCCTATTTTTAGTGGCTATGTAAAGAATTTTAGACCTGATATTTTCTACCCTAGTATCACTTTGTGAATTTTTATTTTTATATTTCATGAATAGGTAAGAATCTCCTTCTCATCCTCTCCTCCAAGAGGGTGATAACTAGTTTCTGTCTAACTAGGTCCATGCTATCACTCCTTCAAAAGGTGATTCAACGTATAATACTATTCTTAATGAATATATTAAACCTATTCTTTCTTCAATGCATTCCCTTATAATATCCCCTCTTCAAAGTGTGAGCTTACATGTTCAATCAAAAGCAACTAGGGTTTTCACTTGTGAGACTCTAAGGGATGAAATTATCAGTATGATCAAGTTAATTTTAAAATTAGAAAATTAGAATAATCTATCACATGAATATATTATATCATTGGAAAATCATATTACAAGACAAAATCCTCCAAGGCACACTAGTGCCAATCATGTATATGGATCTCCACCTTGTCAATTTATGGTAAGCAATGTTACATATCAAAATAAGAAACCAAAACAAAGTACATCTATAATTAATGATTTAAAAATTAATCAAATATTTAATAGAATTTGAAGTGATATTTTAAGGCAAATGATTAAATCTAAGTTTATAAACCTACCTCCTCTACATCTAGTGAGGAGGTCCAAATATTATTATGCATGTCATAGAATGTATGGGCACCCCACTGATTCATGTTTAACACTGCAAAGGAAAATACAATAGGTACTTGATAGGGATGATTAAAAACATGACACATCATCCAAATAACATAAAATGGCACATGCATAAATTTAAAAAGGGTATACTTCAAAAATAGTGCAATAGTGGTTACTAAAGGCCAATTTAGAGTAATAAAAATTACAACATGTATAGGTAAAACAAGTAAAATATGTAAATATACCTCTCTAAAATGAGGCTTAAATTTCAAAACAATATGTATTTCATCAAAACTATCTACAATAGTTTGATTATGAAGGTCAATGGTTGGACAAGCATGCTCAAGGCATCATTACTCTTATTCTAGAAATTGATAATGTTGGTCAACAAGGTTCGGATTTATGGAGCATACTAAATAAAGTAATCCACGTATACAATTTATTAAGGAAAAATATGTAGACGCAAAGGTAATGTTATAAAAAGAGTAAGAACTAAAGTTGCACATTTGGAATCAGGCTAAGTAAATAACCATTCTCAAAAGAGGGTTTATGACAATAAAGTCATCAAAGCAAGAAATATATACAAAAGATACATTTTCAAAGGTCAATGTAAAGGTAAAAACTATAATCCCTCTCTCATATTAGAATCCTTTCACTGTCACAACTTATATAAATGGAAAATAATGCATAATAGATTATCAACCAATAAAATTTTGCTCACTACCATTTCTTTGTTCTCTTGGATAAGACTCTACACATCTAGATATGGCACATGCTTCTATCTCATTCTCAGGGTAACTTCAATTAGAAGTTTCATATGCTTCAAAAGAATGTTCTCTAACTTTTCATGTTATTGCAAATTCAAGTGATTATAATGTCATGTTTAGAAGTTCATGGTTAACAAAAATCAAAATAACACTTGAAAAAATCAAAGGTTGCATATATTTTTTATAGTAGAGTACAATTATTACAAATTCTAGATAGGATATAGTTTCTTCCCAACAGGAGCTAAAAAAGCAAGCTATACCTACATTGGATGCAATTTCAGATGGCATGATTGCAGTCAATAATCTAGACATTGCTAATCAAAATGAAGAATATGATTGCAACAACACAAAATATTATGGTATAGATCACTCAAAATAAAAGATGGCACATATGTTACCTAGAGGCATGCCATTGATGAAATGTTTGGATTATATCACTATTACTCACTAGTACATCGATTATTATCCCTATCACTCTCCTTGTTCATAGTTTCATTTTTATTCTAGTATTACTTGTACATAGTTTCTTTTATCTTTCTCCTTGTACATAGTTTCATTTTCATGTTACTTGTACACAACTTATACTTAGAAAACAAACAAAAAATATAATATGTTAAAAAATAAAAAAAACATTCAAATATTTATTAAAAAATATAAATTTTAGATTGTATGCATTTCATGTTTACATTCCTTCTATTTACCAAGTACTACATATGCTATCTATATTAGTGTATATATTTTTATCATACATATATGCTTCACTTGTTCCCTTTGAATGTTTATAGATTACTACAAGACTTTGGTTCTCTACATAGATATATATTTTCTATGGTCCACCCATTCAGGGCACATACACATATACACCACTTCATCATTGATATATTAGCGCTTTTGGGGACATCACACACACAAATTTTGATTTTTTAGGTTAATTTATTCCTATAATCCATATCATACATTTAGCATTGATTATATCTTGATATTGATCATCCTATACTACACTAATTTTTTTTGAATAGTAATATATACTTAGATTATGTACATATTTAATCTAATATGTATTTATACCACATGATTATACATACATTAATTTCTAGATCTACTAGTCTAGATTTGATTGTATCTCTTTGCTTCTACATATACTCGAGGGAATTTGATTATGTCATTGTACTTTCATTGATTTTATGCTTTGGACATGTGCACATGTCCTTGTGTATAATTCTTGACTATGTATGTGGGTATTTGAACATGTCCTTCTATGTGTCTGTAATCCAAACTTACATGCTCTTCTATGTGTGCAAACATTTGAACATGTCTTTCTATGTGTTCTTTTTCTCAAACTTAGTGAAATGTGCCCATGTTCCTTGTATTTTGTCCCCTTAGCCTACTTTAAATTCCTCATGTATTTGTATGTGTGCTTTCATATATGCATCATGGCCATGACACTTATCTCTTACTTGATGCTTTCAGATCTAGTTTGTGATGTCATGAGGGATCTCATGCATTTCCCATTCCTTCTTGAGTGCCTTGATGGTCATCATGATCCATCCCCCCATGTAGTTTATTCAAATTATATTCAAATTTTCTATTCATGTACATGCTTAAATTTTTATATCTATCTTGATGACCTTCTGAATTTTAGATCTAACTTACATCATACATCACCAACTTATTATCAATCTATTTTACATTTTGATGTCATGTATACATATTATATTGGTTTATCATGTTAATATCATATATTTGTAGTCTAACACACATGATGAATAAATTTTATTTTGAGGATAATTATGACATATATTTAACAACTCCCATCAAAATTATGGGCATTCAAAGGGGTTTGTCATAGAGATCAAGCCATCCTAGTACACCAAAAAACATAATTTTCAGCATGTACACATAGATTAAAGAGCCAAAAATCAAGAAAATATAGTGGAATATAGTAATACACATATCAGTCTCAATTTTCCCTAGAAAAAAACATTGTACACTACCATGAATTCTATATGCTATAGTCCACCCACTGCACTTTTGACTAGTATCCTCAAAAATATAAAATTCTAGAATTATCAGAAAGGTATAGTTAGTAAATTCATATTTATATATATTATCAAATATGATTAGTATATACTTATTTTTTACATAGAATTACATAAGTTTTCTTAGATTAGGGGAATCATGCACAACATGATCACTCTTATTTCAGTTTTAGATATGTGCATACATATATTAATATGACTCAGTATAGAATCATATTAGAATTAGTGACATGTGTAACACATGGTTTCCATACACTTAGTTTTTCACCATTTCTCATAGATGGAATGATAACCCCATTTCATTCTCCATGTTATATTATCTAGACACCATATGTACCAAGTGTTCACCAAGATTACATTAGATAGATTCCTCATTCCATCTATAATGCTTAACATTCACAAATAGCCCAAAGCCATTTTACATCTCAAATTTTTTGAGTGGCCCCAGAGCCATTTTACATTTCAAAATTCCTAAGTGGCCTAAATCCACCTTTTACAGCTTCATGACACCACATAATTTCAATTTTAATTTATTATAATACACGTGGGTAGGCAATGATGGAGTCATGACTTAATTGAGTTTTTGAGCCACCTACATGAGAGGGTTAGACAAATCATCAGTCTAATATAAGTTATTCATTGATTATGATCAACCAAACAGGAGTGGAAAATGATGGAGTCAAGACTATCTTCAGTTCTTGATCCACCCACATACGAGGATTGAGTAAGTCATCAACTCAATCTAAGTTATTCACCATTTGATCACCATATACATGCAAATAGAGTATTTCACCAAGATTTTTGCATTGGTTCACATACCAAGTGAGGAGTATTAGTTCCTTTCATTTATCTCATATGTATTTACTAAATTTTGTCTTTGTTTTTTATATCTTTTAATTAAGGAATGACTCATACATGTTTTATTTGTGTATGCAAGGAATCCAAGGGTTTGCATCAGTCACTTATTAGTAAAATAAACAAAAAAAATAAATAAAAATCTATATTTCCAAGCCTAAGATCTAGGGGAGTTAAATAACAAATCAAAATAAGTACAATTAGAAGACAAATGAACACTTTTAGCTTCATTATAGATTTTAATATCTTGCTATCATGAGATTGGGATTGAGATCAGCTTGTGAGCAATGGTTCTTTGTCGATGATGATATAGCATCATCTCCATTTATCCACTTGGTCTATGTAATTAGCTTGGCTTGGCATGTGAAGATATCTCTTAAAAATTTAACATTATAACTTTGGCTTGGAATCTTGGCAAACTATGGCCTTGCCACTTATATTTATAGATTATAAAACTAACACTAACTCATGTGTAGTTAGGTTAGTTTTACTGCTGGTTAGGTTAGGAAGTGGACAAGAAATAAATATTTGGGATAGATATCCCATTTATTAAGCATGACTCCATTTCTAAATTTAAGGCTTTAATGGAGATATATTCAATTCCTTGACTTTCAGGATGATGACATCATCATGACCTCACTTTTATTAAAATTTCCTTTTAAAAAATTGATATTCACTAATTACATACAAAAATTTCACGTAAGTATTTAATTGGATTTATTTAATTAATTATTCTTAGGGTTTTGTCATTTAAGGAATTGATTAAGTGCCCTACTTAATATGTTGACATTACAATTTGTCAATTTCCTAGGATGTAATTTAACTAGAGATGAATCCATGGCAGGTTGTTGTTGCATAAAACATAATACCCTAAATATGGATGTTTCAACATGATTCTCAAAAATAACATTTGATGTCTTAATGAATTTGGGACATTCGGTGATTGCTATGATTAATTCACATAATTTTCTAGAAACCAATCCAAAGTTAGGTTAGGTTGTGAATGTGGCCAAAACAAGGGAATTAGTCACTTGTTATTAGAATAAACATAAAAAATAAACATAATATAAATCATTCCCAATCTTAGATACTTGGAGGAGAATAAATAACAACAAAAAATTAAAACACAATTAGAAAACAAAATAAAAATTCCCTTTTACCCTTTTTATATGTCCAAATTCACTTGTTTGGTAGCTGGCTCGATCAACTTATATTTGCAATGAAGTATTTTGGTCAATGCATTTACCTTATGGGCAACACCTATCCTTGTCCACCTTTGGATTAGTTTAACTTGGCTTGGATTGTCTTGGAAAAATAAACATATCTCTTAATAATTTATCATTATAACTCTATACAAGAAAAACTGGTAAAGAATGACCTTGTCACTTATATTTAAAGGTTCCAAAACTAACGCTGACTCATGTGTATTTAAGTTAGAGTTAACCATGTTTAGTATAGGGAGGGGATAATTAATTAATATTTGTGATAGATATCCCATTTGTTAAGTATGGCTCTACATTTTTGAATTAAAGGCTTTAAGGGAGATATTTTCAATTCCTTGACTTTGAGGATGATGACATCATCATGACCTCACTTCTATTAAAATTTACTTTTTACAAAATTGATATTCATTAATTACACATGTAAATTTCACCTAAGAATTTTATTATATTTGATTAGTTAATTCATTTTACTTATCAATTTAACATTTTAGGAATTGTTTAAGTACCCTTCTTAATGGGTCCAAATGCTGATTTGTCAATTTGTTAGAGTGTAATTTGACTAAAGATGAATCTATGGGAGGTTATCATTGCATACATGATAAGACCTAAAATAGGGATTCCTCGACATGATTTTGGTCACTAACATTTGATATGAGGATCAAATTGGGATATTCAATGATTCTTAGGCTTAATTTGTATCATTCGATAAAAACCTATTTGAATTCTAGTTATGATGGGAATGCAGCCAAAATGGGGTGTCTATAATTTTCCACTATTTGGTAAGGTATTTTAAAACATATGAATAATAACATCTTCTCGAGGAATGAAAAATTCATTAACTCCTTAGCTAGTGCCCTAAAGGGTGATGAATGAGCCCTAGATGCTCCCTTAAGGGATTGGGTGGCAAATAGAGTCATCAAACATTCCCTCAAATGAAAAAAATGACATGATTTATAGGTAATGGGGGTGGAAATAATGATTTTCCCAAAGGTAGTTACAATTAGTGGTAAATTTATTTACCCTAGTAGAGTGGATGGGTGGAGATAATTTATTTTCCCAAAGGTGCTTATAATCATTGTCATAGTGAAATGCCATAGTAGGGTAGATGCAAGCATGATACAATTCCACTTTTCCACAATAGGTTGGATATGACCAAAGAAGGTATAAATAATTTAACATGTTATGGAAAATTGGTAAAGAGATTTTATGTAGTGAATCTGTACTCACATATTAAAAATAAGTTAGCATAAAGGATATGCATAAATTTAGGCTACCTGTTAGTACATAGATGCACATCTTAACTAGTAGTGATTACTATTCATTTTTTATTTTATTACTCTATGTTTTGGTGGTGTTTTGGATATGTTAGTTATGAATACGAAAAATTACTGACCAGTGCATGGCTTGATAAATCCATTGGTCTTATATTTGTTGTTGTTTGCAATATTAGGCATCATGGTTATAGATAAATATAATAACAATGTGTATCCAAAGCATGGAAAAATTAGTTTAAATGTAAATAAAAATCAATTAGGTGTAATATATAGAAAATAAATTCACAAGTGAATATAATGTAATAAACTAAGTGTAGGAATGAAGACAAATTCACAACATAAGTACAATATATGGTTGATCAAGTCTCAAATGTGAATAAAGCATAAGAATCCTACAACAATTGAGGGGAAGGGAAACACAAAAACACAATATAACTTCATAAAGTAAAAAACTCAAGTCCAATTTGTGAGCAAGACGCAAGTGTAAACTAATTATCCTTAGGCACACAACACACAAAAGGAAAAACCACAATGAAGTTAATAAATTACTCTAAGTGCATGAAATAAAAAAACTAAGCTAAAAAAATGCACTAAATAAATGAGTTCAATTAATAGAAATAAACAACTTAAGTTAAGACAAAAGAATGAACAACTAATATAAAATTTTATGCACGTGTAATATAAGTGTTAAGCTTATCACTAAGGGTTTCTCCTAGGCTATAGGGAACAGTACTATTAGAAAAATCAAGGGGAATAGAAGAATAGGATGGAGTGGTCGAGCTGATTCTAGATGTACTAGGAAATTGGATGCTACCTACATACCTATATGGACACATGATCCAATGTAAACTTTAGGCCAAATGTAGTTCTCCTAAAATATGAGATAGAATAAAATGGTGATAAGCAAAAGAAATTGCTTAGATAAGAAAGTGGGGATGGGATTGCAAAATGGAAAGATCATAGAGTAAAGACAAGGTGAAGCTCATAATCATGAAAGTTTCAAACATAAAAAAATCATGAAAATAAGAGAGTATGGTTTAGGCTAAAACCACACTAAAGGATAGGAGATGATCACTCATATATGAAATTGGATCATATTGATTTCTACATCTAAGGTTGAGAATGAGAATAAGCTCACAAAATGGTGAGAGAGTGAAAGGTATATGACTCACAAAATGACAAGAGCATAAAAGGTATATGACTTGAAAAATGATGAGGGTGTAAATAACCTGTAAAAATGATGAGATTCTAAATAACTCACAAAATCATGAGCATAAATAACTCAAAAAATAGTGAGAGCATAAATAACTCACAAAATGGTGAGTGCAATTTGGAGACAAGCCTAGAGGAAGGAAAGATATAAGAGAATGGTGAATGAAATCAATCACCAAAACTACTAGAGCTAACTCCAAATTCACTAAGCAATTGGATTTTACCTACATAGTCCCATGCATACAAGTTTCAACATGGATTTCAAGCCAAATTAGTTCTCCCAAAAATGGGATGAAATATGATTAGAAAATGAAATAGGCAAATAGAAATGGTCATGACGAAAGCCATAAAAATTCTTCATTTATACCTACAAACTAGGAGATTCATGTCCTAAGTGTCACAAATATAATATGAATGGCCTAATGTTGAAGGCAGACATGTTTTTGGGTTTTTGTAGGCATCTCAACTCAATAGAGAATTATGAGACATAAAATGGGTAACTCGTAAAACAATGAAAGTGTGACTTATGTTGCTCATAAAATAGTGAGAGCATTGAAAAAACCAAGTGGTCATTAATGCATCAAGTTCAAATGAATAATTCACACAAAATTGACTTGAAAAATAATGAGAGCATTTTATGAAATCACTCACAATATGGTGAGAGCATTGGAAAAAAGGGGTAATTGAGCTGACCTCAAAAACATTGAGCATTAACTACATAGTCCCAAAGGGCCTCAAGTCAATGTAGTTTCATCTTACAACAGAGGATCCATCTAGGTAATAGTAAATTCATGAATAGAAAAATGAAAATGTATGGCATAGTGATGTGACAATGTAGGTAAAATGAGTTACTCCTAGACTATAAGAAACACCAACAAGGGTCTGTCATATTAATTTTCCTAAAAGTGGTTATAATTAGTAGCATAATAAATGACATATAATGTGACAAAAATGAAGGTTGAAATTTCCAAACCACTATCATACTACCCCAAAATACTATCTCTTTTTGAAATAATCTGCGCAGTAAATTTCAAGACTAAATCAACTACTGAAAATTCATATGAATCTAATCATTGAAGGTGCCTACAATAGTAATGGATCTGAACCAAGTTCAAAAGGTGTGGGTAGGGGAGGGTAATTAATTTTGGCCAATAAGGAAGGTATGGGAAGAATGATATATGATATAATATAAGCAAGGTGATATTACGATATAAATTAAATGAAACTCATAGATAATACCTCAGGTATATCAAGAGAAATAATGCTTGATATGTATTACATTCATTAATTCATAAAATTAATCTCCTTCCAATGTAGACAACTTATATGTTGTAGAGCCATAGTTAGCAACAATCACATAAGGTCTTATCTAGTTAGGCTTGAACTTTCCTTCTTTTTCTTGGTAGTGGTGTTCATCTAGTTTTCTTTGAGGATAAGATTACCAAATTAAAACTCTCTATTCTTCACACACCTATTATATTGACCAAATAATTAGTTATGGTATGCTTAAGGGTTGTTCATATTAGCCATGCATTTTTTGTCTATTAGCTCTAGTTCTTGCAGACAAGTTATTATGTAATCCTCGTCATTGAGGATATATTTCAATAAAATGAAAAAAGAAGGCAAATCAACCTTAATAGTAAGAGTGATATCAGTTCCATAAGAAAGTGAATATGGTGTGGCTCCTATTAGAGTACAAAATTAGTAGAGTAGGCCTAGAGGGTACAAAATATTTAGAAGTTTCAATTGTATCTAGCATCATTGATGATATTCTTAAGAATTTTAATAATGGTCTTGTTATATGCCTCTATTTGGTGTTTATCTTATAGGTAATATACAATGGGAAAATGTTGGGTAATATTAAGCTTTAAAACAAAGTGATTTGACATCCATATCCTTAAATAAATCTCCATTATGAGATATAGTGTTAGATGGGATACCATAGCAGAAAATGGGATGGTTGAAGATGAAATTCGAAATTTATTTGCTTGTCACATAAGTGAGGGGTATATCTTCAACCCACTTAGTGAAACATTTAATGGTGGTAACAATATGTTTATGGCCATCTAAGGAGGTAGGGTTAATATTCGCTATGAGATAGAGTCCCCATGTTGAAAACAATTATGGCATGGTCATCAATTTGAGTTTTTTGGTTAGATCATGGATCAAATTTGCATGCATCTGACATTGTTTTCACCTTTTAAGATAAGAAGCTACATCTAATTCCATGGTCAACAAGTAATAAATAGTATGTAGGAGACTTTTAGTAAGGATGGTCCCACTAGTGTGGGCCCCACAAACTCCATGAACTTCCCTCAATGTTAATCTAGATTATAATAAAATTAAACAATGAAACAAAGTTCCATCAAAGCTTGTTTGGTAAAGTGTAGGTTCAAGTAAGGTATAGTGAGATAATTTTTATTTCTTACATAAAACGTCTGGTGGAAGGATTTGATCATGGAGGTAATTACATAATTTACATTACCAAATAAAGTTGGTACTAATAATATCATAGATCATTTGAATGGTCAAGGGTTCATGAGTAGGCACTAGAAGATGTTCAACTAGGAACTAGTAGTCTCTTTCCCTATCTATGTTATGAATCAAGGAGCTCATTATAGCCATGACTTCTATCATCCTATTATTGGCCCTAGGTATATGTTCAAACTGAATATGCACAATATGATACTTTATAGTGTCCACCATGGATTTATAAGGTACCAAATTATAATTTTTGGTCTACAATTAGTCTATGATTTGATTAATAATCATTTGTGAATCACCATAAACCAAGAGATGATGAATGTTCCATTGTACCTTGATGAAGCCCTACAATTAGTGCTTTGTAGTTAGCCATGTTTTTGGTACAATGAAAAATGATACAAAATGATCTAGGAATGAGATCCCCTTATGGAATTATAAACAACAAATATGCCCCTGATCCATGAGATATGAAAGAACCGTAAACATATAGTTTCCATGGCTACTCTTTAGCTGATGTTTCTACTATAGTCATAATGGTCTCATATGTAAATACAAAGGTATGTGGCTGAATATCTAATATGGGAGATTAAAAATTTTGATTTGAAATTACATATCCCTTAATGGCATTTTTATTAAAAGATTATATCTCATATTATTTAGAATAGGCTAAGTAGATGGTGTTTAAAATATTTGGACATAATATATAATAACTTCACATTCCTCCTCAGTGAGGGATGCACTTAATTTTATCTACTTAGGATCATTTATAGTCCCAATATTGACCTATGAAGTATCCTCTACTTGGAGAGTAGAGTCATCTTGTAGAATAGTTGGAAAAGATGTAAACTAGATGGCAATGGCAAAGTTCTTTGGCTAGACTAGTTCTTCAAGTTCTCGCAAAGAGGATGAATTTGAATCTTCTAATGGTGGCATGGACCATGTAACAAACACATTAGGGCAATCTCAGATAATCTACTCAAAAGCATGTTATTACTTTGTACTAAGTTTTGACCCAAAAATAATTTCTTTATTGGTGGTCTTATGAGATTCATTCAATTAATGGTGAACATCCCTATCTTATGGCACATTAAATAGGTTTTCACCAAGAGACTAGCCTTTTACTTTACTTTTTCCCTTATCTAAAGGTACCTCAATGAGGTTTTCACTGTGGAACCTCAATTTTTTTATTTTTCTATTTTTAGCTAAGGGTGTTCACCTATTATCTAAAATAGGTAGAAGGTTCCAATTTGATATAGAACCCTTGTTTATGGTCTCCTAGAGGAACATTATCTCTTTGCTTACAAAATCATAAAATGCCTCATCATTCTCGAACTCATCTAGATGTATTGTCAATTTTTTTTGGTCTCAATCTATAAGTTGAGGATGATAAAGGGTAAGTGGGGAATAGTGGATCACTAGCATGATGGTATAAATGGTATAAGGGTAAAATAAGTTGGTATTGGTAAGGTCTTCATATATTCTATGATTTAACTCTTCTTTGTTTTTGGCATTTTCATCACTAGTCACTAGTGTAAGAACATGAATTAGATAGGTGGGTCACCCCCATGTGATTTAAATCCAAGAACATGAGCTCCTTTATATTTTATTATATAAATAGGCTTGATGGTACCCTATTGATTTTCCCGCATGCCTCTTCCTTCATAAGCTTGGTTATCCATAATCCTATTAGGGATGAGATACTTTTTGATTTGGTAACAACAAGATAAATCATCATGGAATAACCAATTTTGTCTTTAGCTAGTGGGTATTTCTCTTAGCCAATGGCTAGCATGAAAATAATAGTCACTAGGCTATGAAGATTTTCTTTTACCTTTTGTCACCATTCCGTTAGATTAGCTTAGCTTTGGGCCTTCCATAAGTCTTGGGGTTTTGGAGAAGCATGGCAATATGGAAGGTATAATGGGTAAAGTAATCTCTTGGACAACTGTATAAAATGGTAAAATGAATAGAAAATTTTGACAAGAGGCATATGTGAAGTTGAGGCAAGGCGTCAGGGTCTATGTAATTTGTCTCTCATAACTCAACAAGTATGTCCTTATCTTTTTCCTTCTTTGGTATTAGGTCTAGAACAAAATGACATTTTTATCTTTCATATTTGGCCTCAATATGCATGAAATATTTATATGGTTATAAATATCCATAAATAGTAACCTAATCCCAAAATAATGAAACTTGATACACTGATGCAAAGTTGAAGATATTGCATGTATTTACTATATCCATAGTCTACCCAAAATCAAATTATATGATTAATCTAAGACTAACACATAGAAAAGTATGTCATGGGTTAAAGGCCCAATGACCACTAGAAAATAAATGGTTCCATGTGATTCCTACATTTCATTGTCATAGGTCTTGATAGTAATGGTCTCTGGTTAAAGGTCAATTGTTGTATATCCCAAATGTTTGATTAACTTCAGAGACAAAATATTAAATCATGATCCATTATCTATGAGGACATGCTTAAATTTATTTTTCATTATAATATGTTTAATGTATAATTTTTTTATTATGGAGAGGGCCTATGGATGACATATCACTTTGGTCAAAGGTCAATTGCTATCCTGGGACTAGGTGTCCAACTAAAGCTTGAAAGTTTACTGGCGTAATGCCATTAGTCACTTGGGATAGGATCAAGAGTTTAGTAATGATATTATTGTGGATGGTAGACATGTACAATAAATCAAAATGGAAATTTTTGCAGGCATCATTTTTAGTTGTTCAAAAATATCATAGGTTTCTCTTTACTAGTTATAACTAGATTACTCCTAGTTAGCGTAGTGGGTTGAGTTAGCTCATTATTAGAGGGTTGTGGTGGGCCAAGGATGACAAATTTAGTATTCTTAGTTGATATTACACAATTTATATTGGTTAAAGGTCCATTGTGACTAGGAGAGGATGGAGAGGGTCCTAGGATGGTAATTCTTGATTGCCGATGTAGTTGGTTAGGAGCATCAAATAAAGAGGGATCATCAACATAAGGGCATGAGATGGTAATCCATGGTTGCCATTTCACTTGGATATGGTCACAAGTTAAGGAATGATTACAAGTAGAATTTGATTGATAGGAATTGTTAGGTAAAGGTCTTGGTCTATTAGCATTAGGTCTAGGGTTAAATGTAATGTGGAGACATGACCACCCACAATAAAACCTACAAATCTTTTATAGTTTTTTGAAATTATGTGATAGGTATGTTGGTTATTGGGGTCATTCTATCCTTGGTTATATCCATTTTAGGGTTCCCATTGTTACTGTTACCATTGTTGTGGATGTGGTTGTGGCCTTATTTGTTCTTATTATTATTGGTTTTGATTCTGATTGGTATTGTTATGTTGTTGAAATGGGTCTCAATAGATACCTAGATTCTGACTAGACATAAAAGCCCTATTACCCAACTAGATTTATCCATTTTCAACATATTATCAATAAGGTGATTCATCTACACACAATGACATATATAATGTCTATAATCATGGTGGTATTTATAGAATTCATGTTCTTTATACCAATCTAGATAAGGTACACCTTTAGGGAAGTGCTTTGGTATTGGTCAACTAATCATATTGACCATGGTTAACTTATGAAATACTAATTTAATAGGATAAATAAGGTCATTAAATACTCTAGAATTAGGTCTTCTTCTTGGAGAAGAGGCATACAAAGGTAGTGGCTTAGGTGTGCACAGAGGCAATTGTATTTGAGGAACTGGACGTGGTTGGGGCATAGGCTACATTTGCTAAATAGGATGCATTTATGGAATAAGTTATAGTTATGGAATAGGCTAAGTAGATGGTGTTTAAACTATTTGGACATGATGAAAATCAGTGATTCCATTACCAAAAACATTCTTGTTATGATTATACGGTGTAAGTTTGTCATAACTATTAGCCTAAGTGGGCATAGATGCTTGTATTTGGATTGGGCTTGGTTTCTGAATTTAGCTTAATTTTCATTTTGGCTCTAGTTTTGGTTCTAGTTTTATCTCAAATAATTCAATTTGATAATCCATTTATTAATGAGGGCCTTTTAAATATGTATACCTTTTCAAATGATCTCCATAAATGTGTCAGCACACTAAAGCTCTAGATGATAAGATATTTCCCTTTGTAATTTTTTGGCAAAAATAAATACCAATTATTTATTTGGTAAATTATGGTTGAATAAGCTATCAAGCAATCTCCACCATTGTAAGTAACTAAAAAACTCTCACCAACATTCTACTTGGCTTGAATCAAATCAACTACTTAAATCTCATGCTTTATATTGTAGGAGAAATGTTGCACAAACTTATCTAAAAGATCATCAAAATTAGACACCGAATTCTTTGGTAACTTAAAAAGCCACTCCAAATCTTGTATGAGCACATGGCTTATAATTTGAACTTATTTATCTAATTTATTATTTGAATGGTAGTAATTGCATCTTTAATTTATTGTAGCTCTTTGGATAAGAAGGTATATGGCATAGTTGGTTGTGGTTGTGGTTGGGCGATCAAAGGTGGACTACCTTGACTAGGGTATAATAAAAGAAAGGGGTATTAGGAAATGTTGGTTTACTAGACCAATTGACGTATCATATTCATCCATCCATTAATATTAGGATATTGGTATGACATGAATTTATGATAAACATTTTGTTGTTCACTTTAATCTTCTCCTTACACTGAGATGCCCATGAGATTAATAATTCCTTTGATAGGGGAAGGTGGAAAAACTATGGAATTTCATCCTCTATGTTATTACTAATCTAGGATTATCCCAAGGAATGGATATTGGTATTGGACTTCAAAAATAGATTTTGCATGAATGGTCTCCAAGAGATGCATGATTACCATCATAAGTTCAATACATTATGCTTCACACAATTTAAAATTAGATATGAATAATTTGAGTGTTGGTTTTGTTATTTATAAACATGAGGGGAAAGGGGAATTTTAAAACCACTAAATAAACACAATATATAGGTAAGGGTAAGGAAAAAAAGGATGCCTCCAAGTCTAAAATGAGATCAATGCAATGGTCATTGAACCAAGTGACTCTACCATAGTTATACCAATGTAGACTAAGTTTCATTAAAGTTATACCTCTAGGGACATACAATAGGGTGAGTATGAGGGAAATTATAATATTAATTCCTACCAAAGATTAGTAATATAGGTTAATTTTTGAAAACATATAAACTCCATATGAAAATTTACAATTAAGCACACAAACTATCAACACTTACTAAAAAAGAAATCAAATAAATCACATAGAGAGTATAATATCTCAACACATCATAATCATATCATACACATGTGACAAAGTGTTAATATAATTAACATAACACTATTGATAATTCTATTGTTACAATCTAGAGTGCAGAGGTAAATGAAGGCAAAATCTTGGAAATAATCCAACAACACATTCAAGGAATTTTTGGTCAACCCTAAAATACAATAAAAATGTTCTATAATTAGATTAGGTTTGGGGCTCACCTCTAAAAAACATGAGGATCCCATTCTAGGCCATGATTTTTTCTCATTGCATTTACAACCATATATTAGAATTTGAACCAAAAGAAAATCCCAATAGAACCACAAAAAATATACGGGGACCACTTATATACAAATGAAGGTAACTAAGAGGGGATGGATCCTAAATAATTTAACTAAGCACTCCTAACATCTAGAATGGCTGCCACCAAGTCAAACTCCTTATCCATCTTGGCTAAGTTTATTAGAGGCTCCCTAAAGATCACCTCCAACTGAGCTACCAGTCTCTGGGAGATTTTGAAAGTTACTTCCATCAAGGCTTATAATTTTGATACTTATTTAATGCTCATAATTGATTGAGTTGATAGGTCCAACACTAACCAAGATCCTTCTTAGTTCACCTTGGATATTTTCTCCCTCATAATCCAGTTAAATTAACCTAAGTGGACTCTAAATTATCCTCGATTGAGTAGAGTGTCATTCAAGTGGAATAGCATGGAGATGTTGATTTCCTAGAAGTAGGTTAGTATCTTATTATCACCCTATTCCAAGGGTTCTATAATAATTTATGATAAGGCTAGCCACCACTCCATCATCACTCACATGTTCCTGATGTATGTTTGGTAGAACCCAAAATCTAAGGTTAGCATCAATTTGAGTTGTGGGAAAATCCCCTTGTTGACCACTATCTATATATTTTGGTACTTCCTATCAATATCTATGATCCTACCCATGTAGGCTTATATCCTTTGTATAATTATGTTGATCTTAGCCTAAGTCCCTAATACTTTGCCAAAGATTAATAAAATTAGTGGGAGGGCATCCTTGACCTACCCAATTAGTCTGAATGAGAATATACTCTTCACTTAGGCCTCAAGAGTTTGAACTTGGATCTATATGTCCTTGAGGAGTTTATCAAACATGTAATGGGTAGATCAGATGATGGATAATGGGTCCTCAACCATCTTTTTTTTCCTAGTGTTAGTCCTCATGTTGGTGAGGGAGAACAAATCTTGATGGGTCTACCATATCATTGAGTTCCCCTACTAGATGAATCTTTGAGTGAACATACTCTTTATGCTCCTAGAGGTTGTATTAAAATTTAAATGCACATATAGGTTACCATAAAGTTTTATGTGTACCATGTGTGACCCCAAGACCATACCTTAGGTTATTAGGGTTGTATGATGTGTGGATGAAATGGTGGTGAAGGGTAGAGGATGAGGTGGATGGAAGATGCAGGAAGTGGAAAGAGTGAAATAGGAAAAGAGTGGAGGTATAGGGGTCATGGGGGTGAAAGGAGTGGATCATGGGAACATTTTAGCTTGCCATTCTTCCTAGGTGAGGTTATCTTAAGGTAGGATTTCTTCCAAGAATGGGTCATGGAACATCTATGTCATTTCATCAAGATGAAGGAGTCTTTCCTGGACACCATCTTTTGTATGCAGTGGAAGTTTTTGTATATATGCTCATGTATGGTGATCAAGAGTGGGGGGAAAGCCTTATACTGATGCTAAATACAAAACATGAGGATGTAATTCATCATTTGATAGGTGATCTCCACTCTGCTAGGTGATCAGGCACATAGTATGGAAAGTGTATGAGGTTGTGGAGGAAGCCTATGACTTGAATCATTATGTATATTTTATCTAACTGGTGGTACCCTATGGCTATGATGGATTCATAGATTATCTTTGAATGTTGAGGCATGGGAGCTTCATTGACTACCTATTACACCATCAGGTAGAAGTAGCTATACATGTCCTAGACATATTGGTAGAATGGGTGGCCATAAAACATGTATAAGACCACATAGATAGTTGGGCCACTGGGAACCCATTCAAGAAAGGTTGATGGGTTGAATGAGAGCATCCCATAGATGGAATCAAGTAGGTAGCCCATCACATAGAAGTTACCCCCAGTCTATGCATCTAAAATGGCATTTACCAAATTAAAATTGATCAAGACTCTAAGGTCCAAGGTATCAGAGTGAGTTAGGATCATGTGTTGTAAGGGTACCCATAGATCATTGACATGTTTTCAGTCTAAGTCTATAAACAATCAGTTTAGTAAGATCATGCCTACTTAGACCTCTTCTTAGAAGGTGCATACTATATAAGCATTGATATTTTATTTGTTGACCCATTTAGATTTAGGATTCTTGGCCCAATCATCAAAGATGTCATATATCTTGTGGTTGTTCATCCAAATTAATACTACTATTGTATCATATGAGAACTAGAAGTCCAGGAGGGAGTAATACACCTTGAAATAATTCCTAGATATGTCAAAAATTTGGTGTTGAGAAGTGGGTGAACACTCCCAATCATTAACAACATCTTACATATGGATGGTCTTATGGAGGATAACATCCAACATGTCAGTGCAGAGGAATGCCTTTGGTTTGGTTGTGGCTCTATGAAGTCCATATTTTTTGTAAGACCAAAGGACGGCCTCATATCTAACTAGCTAGTCATCAACTTTGATAGAATCCTTAGGGACCTACTCAATTACCTTGAATATATCATTATAGTGCTTATATCTAGTTAAACTAATAGGTAAAATGGTGTCCCAGTACTCAGGATCTAACTTTGGGTTAGAGGCTGTAGTGGCCTTTGGAGTAGGATAGAGGGGAAATTAGGAATATTTTAGGTGTCAAAGGTACGAGATATAGGGGTTATATGTAAATTTAAAAGCAAGGAGTCTGATATTTATTTTAAGATAGAAATGGTAAAATTTAATGGGCTTACTTTTAGGATTTATAATATTATAGGAATATGTCCCTACATTAATGGCATTTGGCATCTCACTCATGGTAAATTTGAAATTGAGTTGGTCATTAGATTTTTTCACTTTATTTCCAAATCTAGAATTGAATTTAGAGTCTATGATCCTCCACTACTAGTTGGATATAGAAATAGTGATGGGATGTTTTCAACTCTCCACCCATTTTAGCTTCCCATTATGTTAACATCTAGTGTGTGGTAGGCATGTAGTCAAATCCCTCATCTAGCTCCTACTTTCTAACACATGTCATTTGTTAATTAGTCTTCCCATTAATGTTTGGTACCTAGGCATGATCCATACTCCATGTTATTCAAATAGATTGGGTGATGTGTCACTTGGGGACATGTGGTGCACCTTAATTGGCCTTAGTTATACCCTAATACTTCTTTCTAAGCTTCTTAGGTCAAGAGTGGTAACTAGTTCATATTTTCACTAAGTGGCATGGTAGTTTTCCATTAGGTTGACGTCTCTTAGGCTTTGACATATATAACAAGTCCAAAGTACTAGACTTTATGACTATAGATAATGTGGTGATGTCCTATTAGGCTAGGTTCTCCTAGGATCTAACATACTAATAGGTATGAGGGGACTAGCCTTTTTGACTCAAAATGACTTGGTGATCTCCCATTGGGTTCGGTCTCTCTTAAGTTGTAACACCTCTAACAAGTCTAGGGGATTGAAATTTTTTAATCCTAATGACATGGATATGTCCATTAGGCTAGGCTCTCCCAAGATCTAACATCATTGATAGGTCTAGGGGACTAGCTTTTTTGACTCCAAATTACTTGGTGATCTCTTATTTGGCCATGTTCTCCCATGCTCTAACATCTCTTATAGGTTTGGGGGACTAGCCTTTATGAATCTAAATGACTTGGTGATCTCCCATTAGGTCAGTCTCTCTTGGTATATAACATATCTAGCATGTCTATGGGACTAGGATTTATGACTCCAAATGACTTGCCAATCTCTCACTAGGTCAGGCTCTCTTAGGACCTGATATCTCTTACAGGTCTAGAGGATTGGCATTTCCAACTCTATATGAATTGGTGATCTCCCATTGGTGCAGGCTCTACAAGATTCATGAAATGACAAAGTAATAAAGATAAAATGAAAATGATTCATTAAAGTGTCCCTATCAAACATAGATAATTCAATTTTCCATAGAGGATAATGAGTTTATTGCTCCAAGAAGGGAACTACACTCTAGGAATATCTCATTTTTAAAATAAACCTACCATATTAGTGACATGAAATGATAAAAGAGATCAAATACTACTTAATTATTTTTAATAATGTTAAAAAAAATCTGTTATCACTTGAAAAAAATAAGGCAATGTATATTCTAAAGTTTTTGGCAAGCATTATCGATGAGAAAAAAAGGGAGAACTTTGAAGCTCTGGTTCATGAAAATTTTAGGGGGGGTCTCCCATTTTTGAGAAAGGGGGTGTGTTGGCCATAAAAAATGGTGACTTTTATGTGTAAAGTGATGAGAAGCACTTAGAACCCAACCAATTTACTCTTATTTCCTTTCTCATCAAAAATATTGTATGGTGGTATTTTATCATCCATAGAAAAGATGAGGCATTAAAGTCTAGTAATAGAAAGTGGCATACTAAGTTTCCACCTGTAGATACCCACTAGTATGTGTGAGAAGTGATTTCCATTATGACTTATTATTATACTACCTTCAAGCAATTAAGGTTGGACTGGTATTATACTTCCTCTAGGGATTTATTGTCTCAATGGCTTGGGGGGATGACTAGAGCATCATTATCTTGTCAGGTAGGCATCTGTAGTCTTGACAGAGATGTCTCTAGTCCTAATTATGGCCTTGTTCCACTGTCAGCCATTGTGGAAAGGCTATGGTGGATATTTTCTATATATCCCTTTTAAGGTAGACTTAGAATTTAGATTTTGTATACTTTCGTTATTCTTTTCCAAGTTTCTTGAGAAGAGATCATTACTTATTCAATCTTATCCATTTAGTGTTTGGGACCAATCCATGGGTGAATAGATAGGGGGAATTTATGAATAGCCATCCAATCCTTAATAAACTTGGATAATCCAATATCTTATGGAACTATTATGTTAAGTGCATCTTGGTGTCCATCCTAGGTGTAGGTTGTTCTAATATCCACCTGTTTCTTTTAAAATCTTTATCCTCTAAGATCTAAGATGTTAAGAGTCCCCTTTCATAGTCTTATAATAATTTGGGTCAAAGGTTTAAACTTAGGCTTTCATATGTCTTAGTAATCCTATCAAGATTTATACACCACTTGAAGCATTTACTAATGAAAATTTAGGCATCAAGGGAACACTATAAAATAAATAAGAGGTTAGAGGGGTAAAACACATCATAAATAAAAACACATAATAGAAACAAACACACAACCAAAGCAAAACTATTATATATTATCACTTCCTTTTGGCTACTCAAGAACCATTTTGGAAGGGATAATAAAGAAAAAGTGATTTAAGAACCATCCATTTAATATAAATGGTAAGTCATTTCCCTCGAGATCCTTAAGGTAAAAGGAGTTTTGGCTTGGTATTTTATAAATTTGGTATGAGTTTATCTAGAGGTGATTAGATTTTGAATGCTAACCTTTCTTCTGATGGGCCTTGTCCCACACTAGGATCATGCCCAAGATTATAAAATCTTAACCTTCACCCTCTTTTCAAACCGCCTCTTAATTGTCTTGATGCTTGATAAAGCTCAACAAAGCTTCATCTCGGGCTTCCTCTAACCTAATCAGGTCTAGGAGTCTAATCTAGTTCCATGAATTAATATAAGAGCTTATAAATACTAATTTTAAGAGTGACCAACATGATTGACTCCAATCCATAAATGAGAAGGAAATGAGAACTTTTTAGGGCGTGTTTATAACTTGTACGATCTGCACATAAGGTAAATTTTAACAATGAGTGCCATTCTAAGGTCTTCTCTCTAGCTGACTTCTTGATGACATTGATCAAGTTTTTGTAGGTGTATTCTATCAATCCTTTCTCTTGTGGGTAGTGATTGGAGGATAAATTTAGTGTGATTCCATTATCATAGGGCCACTCTATGAATTCTACAGATTAAAAGGTAGGGCCATTATCACATACTAAAGAAATGGGGACCCAAAAATAGGTGACTATGGAAATATCCAAGAACTTGATGACTTAAAAAATGATGATTATTTTGTTTTCAACTACCTCAAACCATCTAATGTAGTATTTATATGTACCTAGGGATATGATATATTAATTTATATAGGTTGATGGAGATGCCGACATGTGGCACACATCCCCTTAGTTAATTATATAGGTACAGTATATTAGGATAATGGAGTAACTTATGGAATTAGAACATTGGGTAATGGTTAGCCTACATTGGGATTAGGAGGTTACCCATCCATGGGTTAGATAGATGACTATATATATGAGATGATTATCATGGTAAAGAACATATCAAGAAAGCATTGAGTCTTCTATTGTAAGAGGATATTGGAGGTTGTCCCATCAAAGAGACATTGTGGAGTTATTCCTTCCTAAAGGAGTATTATATGGTGTTTCCCTACCTTAAAGTTATTTATGAATATATTGCATATACTGAATATCAAGATCTATGGTATCAGAGCTTCGATTTGGGCAATTTGTGTGGAGCGAAACCCTAGCTTTTTTAAATCATCAATAACTTTTGATTGGTTAAATTTTTTTCCATAAATGTTTTATTGGATATGGAGAATATTGTAAATAAGTCACAATAAAAAGAAAGAGATATAAGAGAAGCACATTCAGAATTTTAGAATTTTTGGAGTTATTTTGAGTGATTTTTTGTGATTTTATGGTTTTTCATACATTTAATTTAAAGGTCAAAAATTGTGACATTTTTTCACAAAATTATGACTGAAGTTCCAATATCATAAGAGGAAGATATAGTAAAAATTTGGGGCTTCTTGGATCAGGTTTTTAGGATTTATTGACATTTTATGGTTTCATGAACCCTAATTTGTTTTGTGGATCATGGAGTTGCAAAAATTTTGAGGGGAAGATGATGTTGATGCTAGAGAATGGTGGATTAATTTTAAGGAGAATAATACTAAATTTTTTTAATGGAAAATAGAGTCATCTCTTTCTTTGTCTGGGCCTGCACAACATTGGTGGTGTAATCAATTGAACTTTATGCAACATTTTTCTTCATGGGAAGCAATGGAACAAACCTTCCTAGATCGATGGGATATACAAGAAAAAGAGGATGTAGAAGAAGAAGAAGAAGAAGAAGAAGAAGAAGAAGAAGAAGAAGAAGAAGAAGACGAGAAGATTTCAAATAATTTAGCTCCAAAGAAATCTGAGTCAATGTTTCAATTTCATGGATGCATTCAAAAGAAGAAGGTGGTTGTGTCCATAAACCCTACCAGAAAGTATAAATTCATTAACATGAATGTGGCCAAGCACCTACATGTTCGAAAAAATAATATCAAGGAGGTTCAATTAGATGGTAATAATATTTCAATGTTTAAAGATTTGAAGCTCATTATGGAAAAATATGTTTTGCATTCAGATTTTTATGCTTTAGATATGGATGATGTGGATATAGTTCTTGGATATCCATGGTTAGAGAATTTGGGAACAATGAATATTAATATTCAAAAAAAAATTATGAAGTTTTGGTATAGGAAAAAGAAGATCACTTTACAAGATATCATAGTAAAAAAGGCACCAATACCAATCCAAGTAGATCATGAGGATGAGATTGAAATAGGTGATGAAGATCATGATGAAGATTCAGATGATATAGATAAAGACACACTACAAATGAACACTTCATCTACTCAAGAGAAAAAGAAGGAAAAGGTGGAAGATGTAGAAGCAAAGGTGGATAATGTCAAAGTATTGGAAAAGGTTGATGTTTATAGACACCTACATCATCATGAGAGGAAACAATCATGGAACCAGGTGAGGAAGTGTTATAATAACAATCACTTTGTCTATGCAGGAAATAAAATTTCCAATCATTATGAATAATCATGGAATCTAAAAAAAAAAACTATGGCACATGGAATGAATGGGGAAATCACTATGACTATGCATATAGGAATACCTACTATGGTCAAGGTTGGAAGTAGAGTAGTGTAGCAGAATATGGTACATGGAATAAAAAAAGGAATAATTATACTTGGACACCAAAGCAGTATAATTAGGATCATAAAAGAAATTAGAAGAGCATAATGGAATTTGGAAACAAGATTGGAGAGCTATCACCTACCAAGATCACATATAGATGGCTCAATGATCGAGATTGGAGATATTTGTGCAATGATTTGAAGCACACTCATTATTTGGTTTCTTCTTATGTTTCAGGGATGAAACATATAAAGGAGGAAAGTAATTCTATGTACATAGGGATATGATATATAAATGTATATGGGTTGATGGAGATGCTGACATGTGGCACACATCCCCTTAGTTATATAGGTACAATATATTAGGATAATGGAGTAACTTGTAGAATTAGTACATTGGGTAATGGTTGGCCTACATTAAGATTAGGAGGTTACCCATCCATGGGTTAGATAGATTTCTATATATAAGAGATGATTATCATGGTAAAGAACATATCAAGTAAGCATTGAGTCTTCTATTGTAGAGGATATTGGAGGTTGTCCCCTTAAAGATACATTATGGAGTTATTACTTCTTAAAGGAGTATTATATGGTGTTTCCCTACCTTAAGGTTATTTCTACATATATTTACTATTTGAATCATATCAAGTATTCCATGCCCATGAGGATGAATTTATGACTAACTAATGAATTAGGGTTAATCACTCCCACAAAATCTATCCCTTATTATGTGAATGACACATATTCTACAATAGGGTCTAGTGGTATTATGATGTTAATTTTCATTTGGGTAAAGGTTTGGCATTGGTGATAAAAAAACATGAGTGTGAACATTTTGGTCCAATAATAACCTGCCTGGAAAACCTTGTGAGCCATTGAGTTTTCCATAGGATGGTTGACTCCCAACTTTTCATAGAAATTGGCCATTATGTCCTTGTCCTCTTCTTTTAATACACACCATAGGTAGATTCCCTTGTGCTTCCTTCTGAATAGAACTCATTTCTTCAATATATAATGTATGACATTAAATCATTGGGTTTTGTTTTCATATGGTTGACTCTCGAGGGTGATTTTTCATAAAGTAAAAAGTGTATAACCAGGGTGTTCCAGTCTAGGTGTTTCACCATTTATTGGTCCACCTAGTGTATCATGATTTTTGGATATATCTCTATGATTAATTGGGTGACACCTTGCCCCCTAATTAACTTAGATGGATTTATTTCCATGTCATATTCTTATAGTTTCATCATCCATTAGCCTCTCTTCTTTTTGAATTCATTTAGTACTAGAATTTGTTTTATAGTTGGGTCTAGGACAATTGCATGCTCTTTGTTCTAGAGGATTTAATGCTTGAATTTAATTACGACCTTGACTAGGTCATATGCATGCTTTTCCAAAGTAGAATATCAGAGTTTGGGGTCCTTAAGATTGGTGCTCATAAAAACCACCTGGTGTTCTCCTTTTAACCTATAGGTGAGTTAGGTGGTAATGGCATGCTCTAAAGAGAAAAGGTAAAGATACCAAACTAATATGATATATATATATGTATATATGTATATATATATGTATATATGTATATATATTATGTATGTCTCATTGGCCTATAATCTATATCTAGGGCCCTTGATTCCAAAACTCAGATCAAGAATCTCCTAAAAGGGGTAGTAGCTCCTTCATATAGTCCAGGATGATAAGAATCATGGATTGCATGATAGCATCTTTGATATCATGGAAATATTTCCTTGAATCTAATTTCCACTTTAATTTAGCATCTTATTTCAACATTGCATTCAAGGGCATCACTCTCTTAGCAAATACAAAAATAAACTTGTATACAAAGTTGATTTTCCCAAAGAAATATTTCAATTATTTCTTAATTTTAGGAAAAGGTAATTTAGAAATTATATCTACCATTTTGAGGCCAATATAAATACCTTATTTAATGATAATGTGACTGATAAGTTACTTTTTATGACACCAAAAATGTTCCTCATTGTGTTTAAAGAGATGCCATACCTTCTGCATCTTTCAAACACTCTCTCTAGGTGGTGCACATGATATGACCTATATTTAGAGAACATGGTTAGGTCATCCATATATATTATTATGTAATTACCTATCAGTCCATCAAAGGCAAAGTCCATTACCTTTTGAAAGGTTACACTAATGTTGATTAGCCAAAAAGGCATCTATTTATAGGTAAATGTGCCCAAATTAGTGGTGAAAGTGGTCTTAGTTCCATCTTCCTAATTAACTAGGACCTAGTTATAGCTAGAGAATCCATCCAAGAAGGACATGATCTAGGACCTGATCACCATTTGAATTACCTCATCTAGTGAGGGCAATGCGTAATTATCTTTATTTGAAGCTTAGTTTAAATTGTAGAAGTCAACATAAAGTCAATTTCACCATTCTTATTCTACATCAGGACTAGGTTAGCCACCCAAGTAGAGTGGTATACCGATAAAATTATATGTGTAGAGTGTAATTTATGAACCTCCATGTGAATCAGGGGCATTAGCATTGGATTAACCAACCTTTGCCTTTATGTGAAGTGTTTTTAGTCAAGTTATAAGGGGATGATATGAGTAATTAATCTCAAGTCAAAGACCTTAAGGTCTCCATACACATAGGAAATTAGATCCTAATACCTTAACAATAATTTATTTAACTATTATAACTCATGGTCCATCTAATCTAGACTCACATTAACTATCTGGGTGTTCTTTATAGGGATAATATTAACAAGTCGATACTTTTGATCTTCAAACTTAGATATTTTAGCCTAGAAGGTTAGATCTAATACATCAAATGCTCTTTTAAGTTAAATCATCCCTTCAGGGATCTAGTTCCCATGAATGTTTTGTATCCCATCCTTATTCAACTTAGTCCTAGGGTTGTCACTGTCCTTTTCATCTATGATTTGGGCCTCAAATATCCTCTTGTTACTAAAGAACTACATAATTTGTTGGTCATCTTCAAATACCTAGAAGTTAGTAATATTATCTAGGATGAAAGGACAAGGGACAAGTTATACAGAGAACTATTGTAGTTCATAGTCATATAAAGGGGTTAAGTTTGTTGAATTTGATGCTAGAAAGTCTGCTACCTAGTTTTCTTCATGGGGAATATGGATGATATTAAATGCATTGAAGATTTCAATAAGGTTTCAATATATATGTTTATACCTTCTAAGGTATGATAGTTTACATTGAAACTTAGTTTTGATCTAGTTGACTACCAATTCAAATTCACTAAATACTCTTAGTTTATTTTCCTCATGTCTCAATGTAAATTACAATCCTAGGATTAAATTTTCATATTCTTTTAAGTTATTTATATAATGGAATTATAGACTATAATATGTTATATGTTTCCTCCCTAATGGGTCTAGAATAAATAAAATGACCCCACTACCTTGTTTGGAGTGGGCTTCATCTACATAAAGAGACCAAAGGACAAACATACCTAGGTTGTGACTACAATTTTTAGGAGACTTGGTGCTTAACGTGTAGATGTCTAGGTCTAAAGAAGCTAGACTTATCTTCTCATTAATAGAGTTGTGTTTAGTGATCATGTGTTTCATGTGTGGTTCCCTATCCACTCATATTTGGTTGGCTACCCCTTTCTATGAAAATCACATATGTGATAAATTTTTGGCCATGCATCCATTTAAGGCCTTGGACTAATCTCTATTGAGGAGCATACCATAGGCTTCTAGGATGTCAACCAATTGAATATATATAAAGTGTTGAATCCTAAGATTAGATTCCAACTAGATGTGGATGTTTAATAGTTCACTTAGCACTTTCACCTTTAATTTATATAACTAGACCACTACTTTATCTAATTTTATGGGGGTTAGACCAAGTTTCTCACATACACTTGTTGGCATCACATTCGCTGAGGATCCAAAATCTACTAGGTAGTTATGCATATTATTTCCAAATAACCAATTGGTCTAAAGGAACAAAGGAAACTCCATCTTATTCTTGTAGATTAGCACATTGGTGTGATACTCTCAATTTTGGCTGGGTCTATGGGGTTGGATTTTGAGTCAAATATTTTAACAAAAGTTTTCACTACTCTATGATTTGGGAAAACTTATAGAGGGTAATGTTAGCCTTGATTTTCTTCTTGTCCTTCACTATGTTATAATCCCCTTTTCTTTAGATTAGTGGGGTTTTTGTAGGTCTCTTAGGATCCTAAAATCTTAGAGGTAGATGATCATTCTTAACATTTTGATCTGGTGAGGTTGCACCATTATTTGTTGGGGGGGGGGGTCAAGGTAGTAAGGGGCTTATTTTCATTCTTACTTTTAAGGGCATAATTACTTCTTTGGAATTATTGAAATGCATGTACCTCACTAACACCTTCCTCTAACTCATTTTATTCTTGGATAGGGAAGTATAAGGTTTTTAATACCATGGTAGTACTAGGGTATTTAATTAATATGGAGTATTTCATATGGTTGGGAACTAACTCATATTCTTCCATTTCGTTCTAGAATATTTTGAAAGCTAAACGAAAATTCATGCAGTCCAAATCTCTATGTGATGTTATGTTGTGCACTCGACACTAATTACGTAAGTCTATCTTGAAGATATTTAACTTGGGGAGCCTATTAGGTGAAGGTTTTGAGGGGTTTTAACGGTGATTTTATCTCATATTTGGTAATTTATACATGAAATTATTTTTGGATCTTTTCTCATTACTGTTTCTCATTTGTCTTTGTAGTCTTAAAAAGTCATTACTGAGCTTTTATACTATTATCAATAAAATTTGCATCCTTTAGAAGGTATTTTAAGAATTCCAAATTTATAATATCATTAAATCACCTCAAGGTTATGGGTGACCTATTTAAGAGGTTAATCTCTAGGTTAAAAGGCTAGTTGTCCTTGATGAATCACTTAGGCTCATAAAATACTCTACCAACTTGTTTGGAAGAAAGGGATAAACCTATTATAATGGAGGTGATGCACCAAATATACCTAAAAACCACCAAATATTTTTAAATTCACTTCAAACATGAGACTAACCTCAACATGACACTATAAACTTTCCTCTCTACATCAATGTTTCTCATGAAGGTTGTGAAGAATGCTTGGGCTAAGAGGACTAGTCAAGAGGTCATGAAATGACACTGATGAGAAGATAACTCACTTAACCTTTAAAACTCCACTTAAACACTTAAAAATACCTAAAAATAAGTTACAAACTAAGTATGTATGCAATAAAAGGACAAACATGTCAAGTACAAGACTCACTTAGCAAGATAAACTAGTCAAATATACACATTAAAACTAGTAAAAAGAGGGGGTAAACTTTTCTCATATATCAAAGTCTTGTAAATGGGTAGGTATTGATCATACATAGGTGGAGGATACAATATTAACCTATCAAAGATGAATATATAGGTAAATATGAGAGAGGAAGGAGAGAGGCATATGAGAGAGAGATGACAAGTGTGTCATGAGTTACAAGTAAGAAGAGAGTTGTAAAATTATTACATCAGATATTCAAGGACAATTGTTGGTGTCCTAAAGATGATATTATGATCCAAGTGGAGTGTAAGTTTCAAACATTTTTTTACACCTTTCTCTTCAAAACTACACATTTTCTTGGCTTGTGATAGGACACATGACTTCACTAATGGTCAATTTATGTTGAATGATGAACATTCCATATAGCTCATTATAGCCCATATAAAATATCCATAAGTGTTACAATTTGTTTATATATTTCATTTAATTTAATAGTTAAGATATCATCTAAGTAATAAATGAGTGCAATTATCTTTTGTTTATATGTGATACATTATTGATTCTCTATCTTGTTGTTTGTGTCTAACTTGGATGAAATGAGTGTAGTTTTATATACAAAAAATGCATCCCTATGGTAGGATCATTTTGAGAAGTCATTAAATAGTTTTGTCAGCCTTTTTTGACAATAATTTTTAATATTCAATGAAGAACACATCGATATCTGAAGATCTATAGCTCTGAAGACACTTTGAAAACCTATCTAGTTGTGTTCCTAAGATGCCTAACCATGCTCTGTAGATGCCTGACTAGATCTTGTAGATCATGATAGTAACTCCAAAGATATATATTGTATATATATAGAATTTCCATATTTAAATATATTATTTTAGATATTAATATTCATAATAATGCTATAAAATGATCTGAATATAAATGTATTTCTATTTTTTAAAACCAAACATAATCTCTTTGAATCTATGTTAGTTATTTTTCATTTATTATTAGTTGAATTAGTTCCAATTATTCCTTATAAGCGTGGGATTTATTCCTATATATTCTATTTTGAATAAGCAAATTTGGCTATTTAGATCACTATATTTTGTATTCTATGTACATTTGTTGAGATGTTTTTAAAATACATATCTCCTTATCATTAGAGATAATTAATGAATAGTAGAAAAATCAAATAATAAAGAACAAATAAGAAGCATTCAAGTGTAATTTTGTGTATCTGTGTATGATAATCAAATAAAGTTCAACATTAATTTTCATTATTGAGTAATAACTGATCTTGTCTAAGGAAGGAACAAGGGCTCATCTCTCTCTGAAGATCAAGACAAATTGGTATTTTTATTTTATAGTTTAAAAGTATATTTCTTTTAATTTCTGTATAATTGATTTTACTATAAAGTGTGATTTCTCTTTTTAACACAAATGTGATTTCCCTTTCAAAGTAAAGTGTGAATTTGTTTATAATGCAAGTGTGTTTCCATTAAATGTAAAGGTTATTTCAAATTAATTCAAGTGAGTTTTCTTTATGCATGAGCATGTATTTCAATTTAATAGGAAGTAAAGTTTGTTAACTCATATCCATATTCAAAATCTGTGAGAAATCAGTTTTAAATGACAATAGCTAAAATATCACACTATCATACCCAACCAAGAAAATCAAATGAGGACAAAATAATGTCTTATTATAGATGTTTAAGTTCTAGATGTTGATGGTGTGAGCTGAATAATCATTTAACAAGAAATTCCATAGGATATATTAAGTTAGCAAAAAATTCTATATTTAATTTTTTACAACTTAGAATTAGATTCTTATTTTATATCTTTAGGATTTAGACATCAATAATAGATTAACCCCACAAACAATAGACTATAAACTCAAATACCCAATGGTGTCATTACATATAGCCGTGGACACTATCCCTAGTATAAAATGACACTGATCCATTGATTGGTTAAATGAGAGGTATAATGATAGCCTATAATTTTTTGGCATTATTATCAGGGAAACTCTTAATCAATAAGTTTTAGTGAGATCCTATATTTGAGTTATACAGGGAAAATTCAAAAGCATTCATATACCCCACAAACACAAAAAAAAATCTAAGACTCTTTATATTTATGAACTACCCAAGAGATTCTCAAGGATAGTTTATCTCTAAAGGATCCCAAATAAAATAAGAAGAAGAGGGGTTCCTATCCTTGATGGAAAGATCATTTCACTGAAATAAAGGAAATTGAAATCCATATATAAAGTTTTTCTTATTCCTCTCCTGAATAAGGTTCATACTCATAAATAAATCCTACAAGAAGAATCATATTTCGAACATCTTACCCTATAGGAAGAATTGATCCTAAAAATCCCCTTTTTGGAATAGTCAAATTTATTTCATAATCTTTTCAAGAAGAAGATTTGATCACCAATAAATATTCTCCTCCTAAGGTAGACCATAGGTTGAGAACCTAAGAAGAGAACATAGACTGGATTGATAACTAAAGTTGGTAAGAAAATATGGGAGACGAACATGCACATGTAGAAAACCCTAATCAACAACCTCAACAAGACAAAACTTTTTCCTATCCAATTAGCTTAGGTCTTGATGATAGATCCTCCATCAACAATATATCACCATCCATTTTATCTACTTTTAAAGGTAAATCGTTTAAGGATCCAGATCATTTCATCTTTGAATTTTAAGTTCTTTGCCAAACATATGACTATGTCAAAGACAATTATAAGTTGAACTTATTACCATCTACACTTAAGGATGCGTCCATGAGATGGTTCATGGGCCTTGAGGGTAATTATATAACTATTTGGGATGAAATGTAAAATATATTCCTTGATACATATCATGATTATTGTAGAGTTAGATAATGGAAAGAAGACTTTTTAAAGATCAAATAAAATGAAGATGAAACCTTAGAAGATTACCTTGATAGGTTTATATTTACCCATAAATGGAGTGGTTACCAAATCATAGAGGAGGTCAACAAGATAGTCCTTAAAATCTTAAATGATGATTCATGTGATGCTTTGAACCTAATGGGAAAGGATGGCATTGACAAGTTAACATTTCATTAGATTTTAGCATTATGTACTAACTATTCCAAGATAAGACCTAGCATAAGGAAATCAAGGTTAGGAAAATCACTTGAATCTTGCCAATTAATAGAAGAATTTATTAATTTTAAAATAGATATTTTGGTATAATTGAAATCCACATTATATGGCCTCAAATCAAAATCCAATGCCACTAATGTTTAATAGTTATCAATATATTGTCCTAGATGTAGACTCAAACATGCAGTAAAAGATTATCCTTTAGATAAAATAGAGGTATGTGGTATTTGTGACCTAGAAAATGACACCAAGAATTTTAAACATCTTCCTACCATGAGAAACAATTAAAACAAGAAGTAAATGTAGTTGAGGAAGTAAACTTTATCCAAAGATAAGGAAACCAGTACCTCCAACCTCAAAATCAATTTGGTGCAAAATATGACTCAAAATCCTTCACAACCCTAGGTACATTAGTAAAACCAATAACTACATTGGGTACAATAGTCACCACCTCAATGGCCAAATCAATAATATCAAATGTAGAGAAGGTTTCCTCCATAACATGCTCTGATGTCTTCACAACCTCACCCACCACCAATTGAGCAATAGGTTAACCAGCCATAATTACCCACCCAACCAATGGAAAATCCTAATAATAGGTAAAATACTCATATTTATGGAGTTGATGAAGAAAATAATGTTGCAATTGGTTTATTTTAGTGTAATATTTTTTAACTCAGATGAAGAAAGGTAGTAGAAGATTCACCACTCATTACCATAAATGAAATTCCCAATTATGAAAACACTCTTGAGTCACCTATAGTCCAAGAACCAAATGAAAAAAATGCATAAGCCACCACAAATTCATTCACACCAACCATAATTCAATACCCTCCTACTATTACATTTCTTGAGAGACTTAAAGAAGAAAAAGCTAAGGAGGATTCTGAATTGATGCATAGATTAAAAGAGATGAAGATAGAAATTCCACTGTTAATATCCATTAAGGATATCTTTTATTTGAATAAAATAATTAAAGGATTATGCATCAAAACACTAATAATAAAGAAATAATATTCTAAAACCATCTAGGTAACTAGAAAAAATGTTGATTTACTAGTAAGAAACATACTTGTTCCTAAATATGGAGATTCTAATAGTCCTATGATGATTGTGATAATTGGGAACAAGTCAATTCAAAATGTGATTTCAGATATAGGTGATACCATAAACATAATCACTATCAACATAGTAGAATCTTTACCTTTCTCGAGGCTTTATCCTACTACTACAATCTTGTAAATGGTAGATCAATCCACTACTGCCCCTAAAAGAACCATAGAGAATGTACCAATTACCATATAATTATGGAAATATCCTATGGATTTAATGATCCTACAACATAAAACCAAGAGGGTAGGATATACAATCATCTTTGGAAGACCTTGGTTAGCTACATTTAAAGCATGAATTCAATCTAGATCTAGAAACATGACCATTTCCAATGGAATTCACACCAAATAAATATCTCTTTATCTTCCTACTAGACTTTTAATGGGTATTTATGAAGAGATATGGGTGGATCAACTTGAACAAAATTAGACTAGTGTGTCTTTATTATCCATGGCTACCATAAAATAACATGTCTAAGAGTTTGAGAAATAAATAACAGATGCTTTTAATCAAGAAAGCCTAGCTTTAAAGTCTAACAATTTAGCTCTGAAGTCTGATAGCCTAGCTCCAAAGTCTAAAAGCCTAGATTTTAAGAATGATAGCTTAGCTTTGAAGATAAACAATCATGAATAGGAGGAATTAAAATCCACTACTTAGAATCAAGATAATGTCATAATTTATCCAAACATGTTATCCGGTCTATAAGATATCCAACAAGCCATAGTTGATTGGGCTCAAATAGGTAGAATTCATTTTTACATTGTTTTCATTGTCAATTGACCAATATGCTCCACACAATTAACACTTTTTAAAAGGATGTAACTACACTTCACATGTTATTAATACATACATGTCCATTGAATGCCTTGATAAGTGAATACAAATAGTTAAATTCCATTATTCTAGGTACTAAATAGATTACAACCCAACCTAATAAACTACTAAATATCAATAGTTTGTTGTCTGACCAACCAAAAGGTAAAGTGTTTTATGTATTAGTATGACACATAAAATAATTTTCTTAGGATTACATAGATATGGAAGGAGTACATCTCAATGTTTGTACCCATCACATCCACACAGAATATGTTAGACCAGTCAAACAACCACAATGAAAAATTAACCCATCCTTGAAAGAAATTATAAAGAAAGAGATAGAAAAACTATTAGAAGTTTGTTTAATTTACTCCATATATTATAGTCAATGGGTTTCACCTCTAGTTATTATGCCTAAGAATAATGGAAAATATAGAGTTTGTGTAGATTATAGAGAACTGAATAAAGCCACTATGAGAGACTACTTTCTTTTGCCATTCATTGATAAAGTTTTAGACAACTTGGTAAGGAAGTAAATCTTTTATTTTGTATATAGGTTTAGTGGATACAGTCAAATCAAAATAGCCCCTGAATATCAAGAAAAAAATTATATTTACCTTCCCTTGGGGAACATTTTCTTGTATAGTTCTTCCTTTTGGATTATGAAATACACTTACTACCTTTCATGGAGCAGTGTTAGCCATATTTTTTTATCTTAAAAATTATTGTGTGAAAGTCTACATGGATGATTTCACTATCCATGGCACTAAATTTTATGAAGCTTTGAACAATTTGGATAAAGTGCTTACCATATGTAAGGAACTTCAATTTTATTTGAGTCATGATAAGTGTATCATAATCGCTAATGAAGGGATAGGCTCAGGACATCATATCTCTCTCAAAGAATAAAAGTGGATCCAATAAAAGTTGTGGTAATTTATAGTCTTCCCATTCCTAAAACATAAATAGATGTTAAAATTTTTCTTGGTCATGCAAGAATTATAGAAGATTTATTGAAGACGTTAGCAAGATAGATGCAACTATTTTTTATTTTCTAATAAAATATAGTGAATTTTTATGGAATGATAAGTGAATGCAATTTTGAAAGGACCTAATTTGAAACAACCTTTTCATATATATAATGATGCTTCCAATAATGCACTAGGATAATTTCTAGGATAAAGAGATGAGGAAGGAAAAATGTATGTCATTTATTATATGAACAAGAATATTGCTTACATAGAGAAAAACACACTACCACATAAAAGGACTTTATTGCTATTGTTTATGTCATACACAAATTTAGGCATTACATTACTAGTTATCAGGTATTTATCTATACAGATCATTAAACTATTAAGTACTTAATGAATAAAATAATAGTAGGTGGAAAAAATATTATATGGTTATTGTTGTTGCAAGAATTTTACATTACAATCACATATAAAACTAGAAAGTGTAATGTTGTTTCTAAGTTTTTGTATAGATTGGTCACTAAAGGTGAAGATGAACCTGTGTAGGATTATTTTCTAGATGAACATTTATTTTTTATATCTACATAATTCCCATGCTTTGTATATATGTCAAATTACTTGGAAATAGGGAAGTTTTCTAATTCCTTTACTGCTAAAGAAAGAAAATGTTTGGCTAGAGTTAGTTTTTATTTTAAGTGGTTTTTAAGGCATGTTGTTTAAAACTAGACATGATCATGTACTTCACATGTGTATCATAGAAGATGAAGTATTTGACATCATAAGAGGATGTCATAGTGAACCAAGAGGAGGAAATTACTCAACAAAAAGTTATATTCATAATATCCTTAGTGTAGGTTATTATTGGCCATCTCCTTAGAAGACTATACAAAGGTTTGTATGGCAATGTGATCCTTGCCAAAGGATGGGTAAGCCTACTCTATCCTCAAAAATTCCTCTCCATCCTCAAATAAGTTTAGATCCATTTGAGAAATGGGGTTTGGATTTTATTGGACCAATCAACATACCATATTAAGAAAAAGAGTATTTATTAGTATGTAATAATTATATTACTAAGTGGAATAAAATGTAGGCACTCACCTTTGCTAGGGAGGAAATAGTTTCTGATTTCCTATATCATAGGATCATGTTGAGATTTAGAGCTCTTAGATCTATTATTTATGATCAAGTGCCCCAATTCATGTCTAACATGATCAAGTATTTCACAAAATTGTATCAAATTAATCACCAAAAATCTTCACCATATCATCCCCAAGCTAATGGGCAAGTAAAGGTCACCAACTGAGAGCTAAAAAACATTTTGAATAAAATAGTGAACAACAACATAAAAGATTGGGTAGATAGTGTACCTGAAGCAATTTAGGCATATAATATAACATGGGAGACTACCACATGATTCTCTATATATGAATTTGTGTTTGGAAAGAAACATTTATTTCCAATAGAGTCTGAACTACACACATTAAAGATAATAGCTGATATGGGAATTGATATTGATGAAGCACATAATTAAAGAAAAATACAACTAAATAGGCTAGATAAACTAAGAATGGATTAATTCAATCAAGCTAACATGATCCAAAAGAAAAGAAAGTAGTGGCATGATACTCAAATTAGAAAAAATAGTTTCAAGAAGGAGATTGGGAGCTTCTATTTGATTCTAAATTCCAACATTTCAAAGTAAAGCTTAGGACAAAATAATTGGGGCCATACCTAATCAAAACCATTCACAAAAATGGCTCTATCCAACTTAAACCAATTTATGGTGACCAAAAGGCACATTTGGTCAATGGTCACAAAATTAAGGTGTATATAATACCTCTCAACAAGGAAGAATTCATTGAGTAGAATCAAGACCAATTTGATCTTGTGAAAGAACCTAGTTCTTCTACTAAGGCCAAATGATCTTTGTAGTAGACATCCAATAAAGGGGGTGAGATGAAAACCAATAAATAGAGGTTGTCATCCCTTAAAAATAAAAAAAAACTAAAAATATAAAAATTAGAAAATAAAAAAGTATAAAAAAATAAAAAAAGGTATAAAAATTACCGAAAAGTGAAAACCAAAAATGATAGTTTTGAGAAGAAACTTCTGAAATAAACATGAATTATTGTCCTTTGAGCTAACCTATATTATCAAAATTATCCATCCTTGTAGGAGACATAAAAAATTTAGGGTACTTATTTCCCAAAAGGTTAGGCATTTTCTATTTTATGTTCTGCATGTATGACTATTAGGTAGACAACACTTTTCAAATGGATAAGTTATTGTGATGCAACGTGGATGTGGCTAAGGCTGGTACCATCTATGAATTTCACTATGTGATGTGATATTATTCTAAAAATATATTTAAAAAAATATATAAATTGTTGTGGAAATCATTCTGGTAATAAATCACCATGTCTTATTTCTCCTCCTCCCATAACAAAACAAATAGAAGAAGGTCCATCTTTGGTGCCCTCATCTCCAAAGATATTGCATCAAAGGTCAAAAAGATAAATGGGGGTTTCATCAGAAAAACCTACTCTACCAATCAAAATCTAGTGAAGTCATTGGTTCATTCTCCAAGAGGAAGACTAAGGTAATGTACATGCAACCAAAATTTTGGGAATTTTAAGCTCTTCCATAGATTTTATGGATGTTGAACAAATAGTTGAAGAACAAACCCATGCACAAGAAATTGTAGTTGAAGAAGAAACCCTTGCATAAGAAATTGTAGATGAAAAAGAAGAAATACCTTTACCCTTTTTAGCTAATAAGGGTAAAGATCCACTTATAGAAGAAGACTCATCTTATCCCCATCCTGCTCATGAAGATGAGGAGTTGTTATGACTCTGTCTCGGCATGAGGAAACCATTCAACAAAAATAGGTAGAGTTGGATTTTCTTTGATTAATAGTGCAAGGTAAGAATCAAATTATTTATTGTTTGGAAAGAAGATATGAAGATTTTCTTACTCAAATTAGGGCAAAATAAGTAATCATTATAGTAGTTAATACTGAGCAGATATGAATTTAAAATCAAATGTTTTCACAGTCTCATGAACCGAGCACCTTACATAATTACCCTGTAAACAAGGATGCCTAAATTGCTAGTTTACAAAATTTTATAGTTGGTAAAGATGCTCAAATTAATAATTTACAACATTTTATTTCTAGTAAAAATACATTTTTTTTTCAAAACATTTCTGACATACAAGAGTTAACAACTGAGAATGCCAAGTTACAAGATTCCTTACAAGCTATGTAGAGAGAAAATTGGTAAATATCTATAAAATATAAAGGGCCTACAAGGGATATTACTTCCTTCCCTCTACCACTTCATGAAATGATTTCAATTTAGAAAAAACCTCAGCTAAAGATTCATAAATTAGAAGAAGAAAATGCCAAGATCAAAGCAGAGTCTCAACAACATCTACAAAAAGATTAGACTTCCATTCATAATATTTGTGAAATTTTTGAAAAATTATTATCTTTTAGACAAGATTCTTCTTTTTATGTTCTATTTCTTCATAAATTTTTTTACAAATGAAAAATGTAGTTGATTTATCTCGATTTTCCTCATGTTATTGAGGATGACCATATGTTTATGGATAGCTTTCTAAAAAGTACCATAGAAAGACAGGATGAAATTTGTAAATTCTATCTTTGTAACATATTATTAGGTTAGTAGTCTAGATGTTTAGTGAACTTATTTGTAGGGGAAACATAATTAAATGCTTTTATTTCTTCCATGATAAATCAGAAAGTATGGGAGCAAACACATAATAAAGTTCTTAAATTATAGAACACTATAGGTCTGTGCATGAGACCTCAGTTTTTAGAGGCCTGTAAACTTCTTGTTGCTTTCTAGCCTATATACCATATGTACATGAAAAAAATATATCATGAATTGTTGAGAGAAAATTTAGTATATTTCAAAGCTTTTATGAGCTACCATTCCACCAGCTCTATAATTGGAAGTATATCTAGGAGGGAGACTTTGCCTATTTCTTTATAAGGTAAGGAGGTTATGAGTCCCACCACCATCAAGTGGAGTCTTCAGAGAGATTGAGAAATAGCTCAAATTATAACTTAGCTCTTGGATGAATCAGAATTAGATGTGTGGATTGGAATGAGATTTAGGCTTCCCATTCTTCTTTGTCCTCTGTCTCCCTCAAAAAATTGGCACAATTAGGCAAAAATATAATTTTAATCATGGCTACATAAAATGGTAAGAGATTTGGGATTCTTTCCCAAAAACAATCATGATTAGTGGTACCACTCTCAAATCTATGATCTCAATCAATAGTTATAATCTGATCTCCTAGATTGAAGAATAGTTATCCCACTAGTTTGTAAGAGAACTTGTAAAAGGTGAAGTGTGGGGGAAAATGATGAGCATTCCATATAACTCATTATAGACAATATAAACTATCCATAAGTGTTTCATTTTGGTTATATATTACATTACATTTAATAGTTAAGGTCCATCTATGTAGGAAATGAGTGCAATTATCTTTTTTTTTCATATGTGATACATTGTTGATTCTCTATCTTGTTATTTTTGTCTAACTTGGATAAAATGAGTAGAGTTTTGTAAATATAAATACATCCCTATGGTGGGATAATTTTGAGAAGTAATAAAACTATTTTGGCAACCCTTTTTGACAATAGTTTTGAATATTTGGTGAAGAACACATCGAGCTCCAAAGATAAACAACTTTGAAGATGCTCTGAAGATGCTCTAAAGACCTATTAAACTATGCTCTGAAATGCCTAGATGTATTACAAATATGCCCAACTAGATCCTATAGATCAAGATAGTAACTCCAAAAATATCTATTGTATACATATACTTTATATATTTATATATCTTATTTTAAACATTACTATTCATAGTAATGGTCTAAAATAATATAGATATAAATGTATTTCTATTTTGTAAAACTAGACATAATCTCTTCATATCTATGTTAGTTTTTTCCATGTATTCTTATTTGAATTTGTTCCAAAGATTCCTTATAAGTGTTGGATCTGATTCCTAGATATTTTATTTTGAAAAAGAAATTTTGGCTATTTAGATTGGCATATTTTGTATTCTGTGAATAGTTGTGGAGATGTGATTTAAATACATGTCTCCTTCTCATTCCAAATAATTAATGAATAGATAATAAATAAAATAATAAATAATAGAGAAGAAACATTGAAGTGCAATTTTATATACCTGTATATGATAATGAAATAAAATTCAACATTATTTTTCATTACTAAGTAAAAGTTTATCCTGTTCTAAGGAAGGATCAAGGGCCCACTTCTCTCTGAAGATTATGACAAATTGGTATTTTTAGTTTATAGTTTAAAATTATATTTCTTTTAATTCAGGTATAATTCATTTTAAGATAAAGTGTGATTTCCCTTTCAAATCAAAACATGAATTTCCTTTTAATCCAAATGTTTTTACATTAAATGCAAAGGTTGTTTCAATTCAATGCAAGTGAGTTTTCTTTATGCAAGAGTGTGTATTTAAATTTCATAATAAGTAAAGTTTCTTAACTCATCTCCATATTTATAATCTATTAGGAAGTATTTTAAGTGATAATAGCTGAAATATCACATTGTCCTACCTGGATGAGTAAGTCAAGTGAGGACACCATAATGTCTTATGCTAGATGTTTAAGTTCTAGATGTTGATGGTGTGAATTAAAGAATCCCTTAAAAAGGAATACCATAAGAGATCTTCGGTTAGTATAAATTTATTTTTTTATTATTTTTTAACTTAGAATTAGAGTCTTATTTGTTATCCATAGGATTTAGACATCAATAATAGAGTAACACCCAAAACAATAAATTAAAAACTCAAATATCTAACAATCTCATTACATATAGCCTTGGATACTGACCTTGATATAAAATGATAGCAATCTATTGATTAGTTAAATTATAGTTATAATTACAGCCTATCATTGAAATAATATATTTATCTTCTCTCGACACCTTTTAGATTCTTAAGATCTCCTCAAGTTGACATCTCAATGGCAATCATTAGGTAACTCCTTAGGTGTCTTGAAACCCCTTTGTCTCACTATGTTAGTTTTACTTATAAGTGTGAAATATTGATTTTGTATTCTCTAATAAATTATCTCTCCATGAAATACATCTATATATAATATAAAACCTATAACAACTCATTTGGAGTCATCAAATTACCCCCAACATCTCATTTTACACCAAAATCTCTCATTTGGCCTCATTCTTATAGCTTTAAAAATGTGTAAACCTCATTGTGTAGAATAATGTATGAAATATTTGGGAAATTGAGAAAATATTTTAAGACCCAATATCCCCTTATACCTTCATGTGAATTTCCAAGATCTCTGAGTGGAAGTGTCCTTTTTCTATTATTCTCCATCTGCAATTAGGCCTCCTTGTCTATAAATTGAGTTTTGGTCCAAAAACACTCCCATAAATGTGATACTTATGAGAAGTACATGATTTAATTTTTTTATTACAATACCATGTTCCATGTAACTTTTTAACTTTTGAGACCCTGTACGGATGGGTCACTCATGAAATGGTTACAAACCCGTGTATCGGTGCTTAAACAAGGATAAGAGACAATTTGAGTGTTTTGTAAGAATTTTCTAGGTTATATCAATTAAAAATTAATTATTAACACTTGAAACATCATCATTAAAATTCATCATTTGAAATGGTGTCGCTTAAAGTACTTCATATGCCCATAGATAAGTGATTTAGCTTGCAAAATAGTGTATTTTTCACCATCTTAACCCATTTGATGATTTGTAGATCTTATATGCCAATTTGGGAGAGATAAAAAGTATTTTTAATGATAATATAACCCATTTAAAGTATTTATAGGCCTCTAAACTTGGTCTATATATCATTTCATTATATTTTAGCTTCACATACAAGCCTACAACCCTATTTTCTATCCTATTTCATATAGTTGTACCTTTCCACATACCAAATATTTTTTTTATAATATTTTAAATAGATACTAAAATGTCACCAAAGTTATTTCAAGGTCAAATCTATCCATTATGGTCCATTACAAGGCATCTTACTCCTATCAGGTCATAATTAGTCTTCTTGGCAACTTATGAGTGCTTAAGGGTCTTAACAATGATACATATATTACAGTCCACCAACTTAAGAACTAATACCAAGATATGGAATTTGATAATATTTTATAAAACCTAAAAAATAATTTTGACACCATGCTCCTTGTCATGAAATATCTAAGCAAGTTTTGAGACTCTCTCAGGCGGTTGAATGTGCATTTGTGAGGTCTAGAAGATTTTTAGGCTTGAATATGATGTCTTGAGGTATAATTCAAATATAAATTAGTTCCTTAAGTCTATAGAACATATTTGACATTATTTAAATAACCTTTTCAACTTTATTCTTCATTAGGCCTATCATAACCATCACTAACTTCTAGCTAGGGTTTATAAGCACTCAAATTTAAATGACCCTAGTGATTGTAATGACTGTATTTGAATCATTTCTTCCACTATCAAAAGAGATAAATAATTAATTAAATGATTATTTTAAATTTAATAACACTCTTTATGATTCCTTATGGTCTCAACTCACCCTCAACATATTATTCTTCATCAAATATATATATATATATATATATATATATATATATATATATATATATATATATATATAGTCTATGTTGTTGGTTTTAGGCTCTATAGGCCTAAACAAGGTTTATTAATATTATCATCATTGTCACTAACTATGAGGATTTTATAAGGTTAAATCATCACTATAGAATCACTTACAAGAAATTTTCCTTTTCTTATACCTTTTCTCAAACTTACCAAGTATGTACCTTTAATGGACAAGGCAGGTTTATGGTATTAAGCTGACTGTGTATGCAGGGTTGGGGTGAATCCTATTTGGGTCACTCTCCTAAATTTTTTTGATGTATTTTAAAATTTTATGTGAGTTTTTTAAAATATTCATAAGATATTATACTTTATATGTACACATTTTAATCCCTTTTCAAGTCTAAAAACCACGAAGTTGCTCAGGTAGTCCTTACTATTCCAATCTAGACTATGTGAGTGTAGGCTTAGGTAGTTTTATTATACTTTTTTTATCATAGTTTATGGTATTACCATATATTATTTTTTATTTAATTAATATTTTTATTTGGTTATTCACCTAAAATTCACACATTACATTCAAATCTCCCCTTGCTCTCACATAACCTTGTAAATGTCAATGGAATGTTTGTGAGTATGTAGGGTTACAATGAGTTTGTATGGATATTTCCTTCTCTAATTTTACCTTGAGTATCTTCTCTAACCTCAAATTAAATCTAATTCATTTATAATTTATCATTTGTTCCAATCTTCAAATTCAATTCAACCATTGTATCTCCATTTCAACACTTATACAAGCCTAGAGGTTCAAATTGGGCATTTGATTGTAGGTGCTCATTAGAAGGTTTCATTTGAATTGTAGAGTTTATACTCTAAGCCATTGAAATATATCATGGAAATTTGATACTGATTTAAATTTATTTAATACTCTTTATCATTCAACTTATCCCACTCCAAGTTTGTTAAGACCCCTTCTATTTATTTATATATGGCAAACAACCTAATTCTGCCTATAGGTTTATTTATTGGGTGCTTATTAATTATGTTGAGAACTAAATATTTATAATAGACATAATAAATCAGAATTAAAATTTTCCAAGTGTGAAAACACCACAATGTATTCAAAAAAATTTCCAACTTCAAAACCCTCTCTTGATACAATTTGTAAAACATTTCTCATGATATGAAAACCTACAGGTCTATAGACCTGTAGGTCTGCATTCCTTATGTTATAGGTCTTGAATTGATATTTGGTTTGGTTCTTTGAGCCTTTAGTACAGCAATAAATTATTTATCACTTATTTTATGAGATTAATATCATTATACAACACTGATGATGTAACATAATCTCCTTAAAAATATTTTTCTGGAGGCAGGCCCATGAAAGTCTCAAACCAAGAATGTTATTTATTATTTGGAGTTTATTTATCACTTATTTTATGAGATTAATATCATTATACAACACTGATGATGTAACATAATCTCCTTTAAAATATTTTTCTGGAGGCAGACCCATGACAGTCTCAAACCAAGAATGTTGTTTATTGTTTGATAGTTGGTGATTGAAATGAAGAAATTAATACATTAATTAAATTTTATATTAATTTTCAATAGTGAAAAAAATATTAAATAAATTAATTTATCCCATCACATGTTTAAAACACTAAAGCAAATAAGAACTATGATAATCAACTTTACAAAGTGTGTGCAAAATGGAGTTTTCTTGTCTTTTTGAGCCCACATGTGTGAAATTAGACATGGAAAAACATACATTATGAATTTATAAAACCTATATATCCCATGAAAATTATCTCATCCATTAATATTGTTTAAAAATTCTATTTCAAAGGACAAAAATTACCCTATGGCGTTTACTAGCTTTTTTAGACCACCGTATCTTCTTAATTATTGTTCATAAAGGAGAGTGGATGGATATGAAAAAAAATCTTAATATTTTAAGTTTAGTATTTACCCTTTATCTATAAAAAAATATTAGGACATGGAATCTCACTCCTATCCATACCAAGCACTTGAAATCTGCATTAGCAAGCTTATGAAGAAAGCAAAAAAGATTCTGAAGCAAATTTCACATTTTTAATACCTACCCCTATATAAAAAACATGATTTTGAACTTTATAATCCCAAGAGACACCTTTTAAACAATTTCACATGAGTATGAGCTTCTCAAGTCCATAAAAGTGAGCGAAACTCCTTCTTTGGTGGTTAAATATAAGATTCTGACCAATGTCTGACATACTGACATATAAGATAGTTATAAAACTAATTCAAGAACCTTTTAAAGTGTAATTTATGTATTTTTGGAATTTTTGAGCTTTGAAACACATTGGACTTATAAAAAATCACCATTTTCATCATAAAACATTACCTTAAAGTTTGTAAAATAACCTTAACCTATCCAAACATGCATGAAATGTTTATATAGGTTGATTAAGGCACGAAATGACTTTGATAAGAAACTAGGGATCCTTTGACACCATTTTACTAAATCTTATTTCACCATGACATTTCTAGGCCACCACAAGACCAAAATATAACATTACATTAATATTTTCAAATAAACCTTAAACTATGCTAACAAGGTTTTATAAAGTCCTTTTGAAGACCATTAAGGCATAGAAAGGAGTAGAAAAAAGCTATTAATACATTAAACCTCACGTATCAACCTATAGGGGTTGAAATTTTGACCTTGGGGATCAAAATTGGTCAACATGAACCATTTGTTGAATGGCATCCAACTCATTTTTAATTGTATTATTGAGACATGGTCTAGGTGTTGTTATCCATCGATAATGCCACTCTATATTGAGTCTAGGGTATCAGATATAGACCCCATGGGTTTAGGAAACCTAGTGGTTTGTTTGAAGTGGGATTACCTAGCAAGAGTTGATGTGTTGTAAGGAGTTTTTGGGGAATATATACATTCTAGTTATTTCTAGGTAAAAAATTTATTGAAGGCATTTACGGTAACATGCTAGGATTAGGGTTCATGGTGTATCAATGAGTATTTAATTACCTATCCACTTTGATGGAAAATGAATATGTTAAAGATAGGTATGTTATAGTTTTGTCTCTTCTTAGGAACATAGACTTCCAAGGGTCCAGGGCAATCTTGTAAATTTGAAGTGCTAGTTGAAGATTGGGTTGGTAAAGCATTGTTACCTAGCTATATATATTTTTCAACCTAGCATTGAAATTTTTGATGGGGTCATTGGGTTCCCTCTTGATACAAGTGAATTTTAGATACATGATGTTGGGGTCTATTACTTAGATAAATATCAAGAGGAAAGTAGAACTAAAGTGGTCCCAACTTGGTATAGAGTCTTAAAGAGAGTTAAGAACCAATCATAAGTAGATTTCATTATAGCAAAAGGGAACAACATATATTCCACATACTTATGTTATAAATTCAAGATCATCAAGGTAGTCTTATATGAGGTTACATGCTCCTTCATGGTTTTTCCTACCCTAGAGGTGAAACAAGGAAGATACCTCTCTAGGTTCTTGGGTAGATCATGGATAACTCCCAAGACATTAATGGCTGAGCCAATTAACTAAGCCATCTTGGGCTACATGTTTGGGATAGGCTAGAGAGAGGAGATGTTAGGAATCACTATAGCTCTAGGTTTATTGGATCTAGGATTTCTATGGAACAATAAGGTAAAGTTACCAATCTACCTTAGTAAGACCTAGCCCTGATAATAGGTGAACTAGTCTATAGGATGTTATACAATCAAATAATAGTTAACATGTTTTTAATTGTGAACGTATATCAACATATTCATAACATAAGATGATATTAAAATAATAATTAAGTATTCATCCTATCATAAATTGTTTTTCACTCCAATCTGTTCTTTACCATGAGACATATATGAAACTAAACATTACTTGGATAGGGGAAGGTGGGACAACTACAGAAATTCATCCTCGATTTTAGGACTAATCTATAATTATCCCAAGGTAAATTTGTATGAAATATACTTCATAAATTTATTATATGTGAATAATCTCCAAGAGATGCATTAGTACCACTAAAATTTCAATGCACTATGCTTCACATGGTTTAAATTTGGTTATGAATACTTTGAGTGTTGGGTTTGCTATTTATAAACACAAGGGGAAGGGGAATTTCAAAACCACGAAATTAAAAAAAAAATAGAGGGGAGGGTAAGGCAAAAAATATGAATCCAAGTCTAAAATGAGATCAATTCAATGGTCATTAAACTAAGTGACTCTACCAAAGTTATACGACTATAGACTGAGTTTCACTAAAGTTAAACCTCTAGGGACGTATAGTGGGGAGAGTATAAGGGAAAAAAGAGTATGCCTTAAATGTGAGTTCCTAAAAAATATTAGTACTAGAGTTTTATTATAGAAAATGCATAAACCCCATATGAAAATTTTCAAGTAAGCATATAAAATATCAATACTTACCGAAAGAGAAATGAAAGAAGTCACATAGAGAGTATAATAGATAAGTGCATCATAACCACAACATACATAAAGTGAAAAAGTGTTAATCCAATTAACATAACACTATTGATCATTTAAATGTGAAGATAAAATAAAATTGAATACAAAAAATACCCTTTTTTAGAAATATAAATTATATTTATTGAAAGAGTGAAAAATAGCTACAATAATCGATATGTACATTTGTTATAATCTAGAGTGAAGAGGAAAATGTAGGTGAAATCTTGGAAATAATCCAAAAACACTATTGAGTAATTTTTGGTTGACCATAAAATACAACAAGGATCTTATATACGTAGATGAGGATTGGGGTTCACCTCCAAAATACATGAAGATCCCATCCTTCATCATGATGGACACTCATTGTAGTTACAACCATATTTCAAAATTTGAACAAAAATAAAATCCCAACAAACCTAAAACAAATCTATGGTGACCACTTCTAAACATTTGGATATGGCTAAGATGGGTTGGATCCTAACTACTTCGACTGGGCACTCCTGAATTCAAGAGTGACTACCATAATGTCTAACTCCTTATCCAACTTGGACAAGTTCATTAGAGGCTCCCTAAAGATCACATCTACATGAGTTACCAATATTTGGGAGATATAAATGATACTTTCATTGAGTTTTATACTCCTAAAATTTGGTTGATTCTCATATTTAATAAATTTGATAAGTCCAACACCACCCAGTCTCCCTTTTGGTTCACCTTGGCCACTTTCTCACTCATAAACTATTTTAATTGACCCAAGTTGACTTCAAACTCCCCTTGGTTGAGTAGAGTACCATTCAAGTAGAAAATAAAGGATATATTAACCTCCCAAAAGTAAGTTATAATCCTCTTCTTACCCTCTTCCAAGGGTTTTATGGTGGTGCAAGATAAGGATATTCACTCTTGCATTAACACTCTTATGTTCCCAATGTTAGTTTGGTACAACCCCAAATCTAAGGTTCACATCAGTTTGAGCTATGACAACATCCCCTTATTTATCACTATCTATAGCTTATATTACTTCCCATCAATCTTTTTGATTCTCCCAATGTAGGATTGCATCCTCTATATAATTGCATCAATATCGACCTGAGTCCATACTAGTTTCCTAAAGATTGATCAAAGTAGTAGGAGAGCATACTTGAATTACCTATTTAGTTTGACCAAGAATGTAAGCTTCATTTAGGCCTCAAGAGTCCCCATTTGGATCTGTATGTCCTCAAGGAGTTTCTCAAACATTTCGTGGGTAGCTCAGTGAATTGATAGTGGGTCCTCGACCATCTTTTATTCCCTAGTATTAGTACTCACCTTGGTGAGGGAAAATAAATCCTAGATGAATATTTTAGTAGTGTTCTCTTCATGATATCAGAGGCTATGTTGAAACTCCATTACAAATTTATGTCACTCTTCACATCTATATATAGTGTGTGTGACCTTAGAACCATAAGTTGGGTTGATGGGGGTGTATGAGGTGTGGCTAAAATGGTGGTGAAGGTGGGGCATGAAGTGGATTAGAGATGGAGGAAGTGGAAGGAGTGAAAGAGGAAAGGAGTGGAGGTATAAGGGGCATGTGGGTGAAAGGAGGGAGAAAAAAAGGGGAGGCCCATGGGAAAATTTTAGCTCTCTATTATTCCTAGGTGAAGATCACCTAAGGTAGGATTGCCCCTAAGAATGGGTCATAGAATAATAGGGATGAGATAGGTTGGTTTAAGGTGAAGGTAGATGGGATTTGAGTAAGGGAGAAAGGGGGATATGGATCCAATAATTGGGCTATTGGTACTAGGGATAGAGGGGTCACCAAGACATGTGGAGGAGGTAGATCTAGAACTAAAGGGATTTAGTTTGGAGATAAAGGATGGGTCACCTTTTGTTTCTTCTTTAACTTCTTCCATGGGTCAGATCTAGGTGTTGTCATGGATGGTCTAAATATGACAATGGAGGATACATGAGGGGATGGTAGAGGAATTAAAACCATGGTGGGGAGTGCTAGGCTAACTAGAGTGGGGAATGGGAGGGTCCTCATTAGATGTGATAGGCTATAAAAAATATAGTCATACCTACTATTGAAGGAATGCCATGGGGAGGCACTAGGAGGACTCTTGGCTGTGAAATGGGTAGAGTGGAATGGAATAGGGAAGTGAGGACACTCAAAAGGACTAAGGTAAATGGTATTTATGTGAAATATGGAGAAGAAATAATGGGAAAAAGAGGGGGAGATGGAGGCCAACTAGTGGGTGCCACAATAGGGAGTTGGAACATAATGGGAGTAAGGGGTAGAATGGAAACAAGAGGATATGGAAGAGTGAGTAGGGAAACCTAGATGGCTACTTGGTGAGTGCCTCGATGTGGATATTTCTTTAGTTTTTAGCCATGTCTAATCTCAAAGGTTGTGGTATTGAATTTGAGTGGATTATGTTTGGGCTAACTAGCATTGTGTAGTCTAGGCTTGGCTCTATTGGGACCTCATCACTAGTGTTTTCAGAGGAGGCAAAGATTGAGGAGTTAGGGTTATTGGTAGAGGTTGAGATAGAGCATGAGGAGAAACTGTAGGAGGAAAATGTAGGGATCAAGGAGCTAGGGATGATTGTAGAAGTGGAGTGGGATATGGGGATGGAACCCAAAGAAGAGAATATGGAGAGATGCCCTATAATATTTTCTAGGAAATGGATGGAGTGATTGGAATCAGGTCCTTAGTACACTAAATAGGAGCTAGAGAGGTCACTTAGTAGCCTACCTAGGACTTCTTCCTTTTTTTCTTCCTCTTAGTTGCTATATGAGATAACACCTCATAATCATCAATGGTGTATAGATAGAGCTCATCATCATCCTTGGCTTGATGTTCATATTTGATGTTGAGTTGAGATAAATATTTTGACAAGTGGACCCGAATCACAACTTTAGGGTCATGTTGACCAAATTTTGACCCCAAGTCAAAATTATTCACCTCTTCTAGTTTGAGACCTCATAAGGTTGTCAAATGTTTGTCATGGTTTTATCATGGTCTTAAATTGGTCTTTAAGAGTTTCATATGGTCATATGTGTCCTTGTCTAGAGTTTGATCTTATGTTCACTTGTCTAGTCCAATGATCAACCTCAAGGTCTTGAAATAATAAAATATGGGAAAAGGTTTAATATAGTTCAAATTAATTATAAAAAGTTATTTGGATGTCATTAATATCAGAATATCATGCTCTAACATTTTATTTGACCCTCATATGAAAAAATGTAAATTTGGAAACCTTTTGGCCCATGTGGAAGATTTGGAAGAACAATTTCAAGAATATTTCCAACATACCTAATGTCAAAAAAAAGTCAAAGAAGGTTTAGAAAAAGTCAGAGTCTAATAGAATCTACATTTAAATGCCTAAACTTGGCAATATGACACTTTACAATCACTTGTACATCCATGCAAGATTAGTTTTCAGCTATGAATAGTTTAGAAGTGTCCCTTAGGCTCCCTCATATCATTTTATAGCTCTTGACCAAGATTCAAGTTGAAATGACACTCTAGACACCTTTTCGGCTCCATCACTACCTTCACAAGCTCAAAAAGGCAAATTTGAATTGAATGATATGTTCAAGAGAGAGAGAGAGAGTTAGGATCTAAAAATTTGGACATTATTATAGATCCTAGTAAGATTGAAATTAGTGGCATTTTTTTGCATATTGGTGGCCTTTTCTTTATGAAAAATCACTAAGAGTGATAGCAGGTCACTATGTCATATTCATCTAAGAGGATTTTGTTCTTGCATGTGTTTCTCCACTTAATAAATATATGGAGAAAAATGGTTTTGAGGGTGGTTTTTAGAAGTCATAGATCTCCCTTTCATGATGGTTTCATCAACCAACTCATCTCCATGAAGTGCCTTCACTTGGAGGAAGAATGTCTTGGTGTATAAGTTATTATAGTGAATCTTGATGCATGTTTATGTTTTGTATTCATGGTGGTCACTATCATAGGTTTATAATGATTTATTACTCATGAAATATCCCTCAATTTCATGGAGTCCATGTTATTTTGTCTAAAATGTGTATTTGGTCTATATTCTTTAAGTGTGCTTGCTTTTGGGAACATGGTCTATGTTTAAGTAGTTTACTATATGTTTGATTGCCAATTTGGCTCAAGCACCAATACTATATCATGGTGTGAGATTATTAAAAACCATTACACTGTTGAAATCATGATAAGTTCAAGATAGGAGTTTACATGTACAATTTCCATGAGGATCATAAGTGTTTCCTTCATATGAAGTTATAAAAATTATAGAGTGTTTGGAAGATGACCATTACTCATGGAAGGACCTAACACACCTCTGCATGTATTAATTTTCCTTGAATACCTCATTATAATAATCAAGTTGAATGATCCCACTATTTTTATAAGACACCACACAAACACACATGTTGATTATATGTAGTCCATATAAGACCAATCAAGTGATTTGAAGGTGATATGATGATTTTTATATGCTATGTAGTATCAAAAAAGTGATAAGGGATGACTAGAGTGAGTACTGGAGTTGATAGGGTTTGAGAAGTTCAATAACTCAAGAGTGGATCTATAGCCTATATAGTCAAGTAGAGACCTACATGCCCTAGGCTTGTAGGTCCTCCTTTAAGACCAAGATCAATCTCAGAACAAATTAAAGGAGTATCAAACATGAATATTAAAATTCATTTCAGATACAAATAAGATATAAGCCCTTAAAGAGATACTAGACCACTTAAAAAGTTATTTACAAAGCCAAGAAACTAAGTGGTAGTCTAACATTCATCTATAGGACTATCTATAGACTTCATATGAGAACAAGTAAAAAGTGACTTGAAAATATCAAAAGGAGATCATAGAACCTGAATGTATAATTGAAGTTAACTCCTTTGATCTAGATTCTTTAAAACATCATATAAGGTGAGAAGACTAGGTTTTAAATCTAATGCTAAAACCTAGCCCTATTAGCACATACACGCTACTAACTAGACAATTAGTCTTAATCCTAATGCAAAGAGATAGATAGGGGTGAATATAATTAAGATATGATTGAAAATCAAATGGAAATCCATATGTTTTCATGAAAATTAGGGTCAGTGATGTGAATGGTGAGGTTTAGGAAAAGAATACTGTCATGACCCTTGAACACCACCCATAGGCCTATTTGAAGGGTCAACTCAGTTTATAATCTAAAGAGAATGGGTAAGGTGTTTAAAATAACTATAATCCCAATTAATATTGTAAAAAACTTCAATATAAATGAATGGGATATTAGTCTAAGGGTGAGGTCTTAAACATCAAAACATAATTGATATCCTAAAGGCTAACTACAGGTTACAATCTAGACAACAAGTCCTAAGCCTAAGGAAGGAACAAAGTGCACAAAAAGACACTAAGTTATACATAAGTTAGATAAACATGGAAAAAAGGGTCATTGATCTATCTAAAACTAAATAAAATAGGAACAAGATTGATCAACTAGGTTTCATGATCCCTACACATAGTCAAAGGATAAACTACAGGTCTGCCTACTATGAGGGTTTTGCTTGATTAATGAAAAAGGTAAAGGAATGTGTGAAGTATAAAGGATGAAAACTAATTTATGAATGGTTTAATAGTGTAATAAACATATATTTGAACCATAATACTAGATGACAGGGGTATAGAATGTTCCAAACCAAGTTTTGGCCTATAGGCCTAATTCACACACACATGCTATAACTAGTCATGAGAGAGTTTAGTGTGTTTAGGACTCTAAAGGCATGATAATAATTTTTTATTTGGTATAGGTTGTGTTAATGAGTAATAAAATATTCCCTTGGTCACTTTAAGTCCATACAAGTAGTGGACATACCAATTATTTTGTCTCGGACCTTGCCCACTTCATTGATAATGGGTAGTCATGAGACCAATGGGTCCATTTTCTCTCAAAGAATTAAAAAAGAATATAAAACTTCATGTAATTAATTTTAGGTAGTATAAATAAATGTAAAATATCTCCATAAACTTTTAAAAGGCACCAAAATTCAGTCTTCAATCCAAGTTTCATTGAGGGCTAGCAAAAAAAGGACAAACCCAAACCCCAAGACCCCTAACGAGTATACCAAATGCATACATAGGAGTTATGAGAACTAAAAATGAATGTAGAATCATTGAGAGGATTTTTTTTTAGGTTAGTAAACCTATCCAAATAGTGGGATGAAGTTTTGATACTAAAAACTCAAATATGATATCTCTCGAGTTCAAGAGAGCTAAGCATGCCACCCAAAGAGTAACTTCAAATACTCATACTGTAGCTCACACTTTTCATGGGAATATAAATTTTTTTGGATAGTTTAGGAGGTCTTTAAATAATTTTTTACAAGTGGAAGGAGGTCAAATCGTGATCTTTTCTTTATGAACAATTGTTAAGACCCCAAATAGGTCTAAAACCCTCCTAAAGCCCTGATAGTGACCAATCAAGGCAAAATGATCTAAAATTGCACATATAATGACATAATTTTATATTTAATACTATTATATATTTTTTATAACTCTAGGTAGGTTATAAATATGTAATTTTATGCTGATGTCACTTGTACAGACTGTCACAAATTGCTTGTTTTTCATGATTTTTAGTGTTTTTAAGGTGTTCTAAGAAGGGGAGATATTCCAAATTATGGGATGAGGAAATTTGGTATGTTTCATAAATATTAAATATATAAAAAATTCATATTATATTATATAGGTAATCAATATAAGCCCATTTTCTAAGGTAGTCTCAAATAGGCTCAAAATGAGATTAGGTGACAAGGTGAATTCTTGGCTTGCATACTTCCATAGGATATCAAGACCTGAAAATTGACATGGAGGTTTTTAATTTCATAGGTAAATTTAATCAATTTATTTTTGGTGTTTTCACATGTGTGGCATAGGTACAAAGTAAGGAAGTAGGATTTTAGGCAAGGAGGCCTAATTGAGGCATAATTTAAGAGAAAGAAAGGCATAAAAGATGGATTTCTACTCAGATTCAGGGAATAAGTTTTGACATGGATATGTAAGGACATAATGGGTCCTATAATATGCACCTTTTTATTATTATAATTTGTACAACTCCCTACAAAAGGAGGTTTATAGGTTTTTAGGGTTATAAGGAAACTAGGCCTAGTGAGGGCTTAAGGAGCCAAACAAGTTCTTTAGAGTTGCTAAAAGAAAAAAAATGGTTTGTTTTAGTATAAATAATATATTTTAAGACCATTCATCAATATAGGATGACTTGGAAAATACGAATTTGAGTTTTGGGCCACTTGGACCAAGCTAGGTGTGGGAAATTAAGAGTCTCAAGACACCTATGCACATGAATGATGGAATGATAGATTAGAGGAGTTTATTAAGGCATGGAAGATGCTAAATGAGTTATATTATATCATTTCATGTTGAATTAATGATTTAAATGTACATTTATCACTCCTTTTGTGCACAAAGAGGTAGTATTCAAGAAGTAAGTTAAGGTGTCAAGCCAATTTGTAACCCCTACGCCACCTGAAAGGTTTGATATTATTCAAGAGTGAGACACATGACCATTTATGTCTATTTTCAATGTCTCATAACTAAATTTATTTTTTAACTCATGAAGACACCTATCAATCTTCTTCTACTATGCCCCCTCTCTCTTCACACTTCTCTATATAAACAACCACGTTTGGCTAAGTTAGTATAATCCACACATGGTATGATGAAACCTTAATGGTTTGAGTAATATATTTGACTTTTAATAAAATATTTAAATATGTTTTTGAGTTCTAAACTTCTTGTTTAAGTGTGTGAAGTAGTGCATGGTTGACTGACAAGTGATAATCATCTATCCTTATCTTTATCTTACTCTTTCATGTTTTATGCAAGTAGTCTACTCTCTAACAGGTCACATGAAGTGTATTTAGTGTCATTGTATATATCTAAGTGTAATGGAGAGAATTAGTGTCTAAAATCAGACCTCTTGTTCATCTACCTTGAGAAGTGCTTTGTATATCACTATCATGTTTGAAATACTCATGTTAGAGAAACCTTGATGTTGAAGTTAGTCTCGTGAATCATCTTTCATAGTGCATGTTCATAGTAGTCTTTTGGATATTAACTTGGTATATCACCTCATTATATTAGGTTTATTTCATGTTCTTTCTATCCCTTTTCATCTCAAACAAGCTAGTATTATACGTGATGAGCTTCAATAGACACATCAAGGGAGCTAGCCATTCAATATAAAGGTTTACCCATATTATAAAAAACCCACAAGTCTAGGGGTAATACCATATTACACTCAATTTGGAGAAGGATTTAATTACCTCTCCAAGGGTGCAAAATTTAGTGACAGTAGGTCCCACTATCAAATTTTACATTTCACCAGGATAAAGGAGTCTCTCCTAACTGCCATATTTTTTATGGAAGGGAGGTTAATTTAGATGTGCCCCCATATGGTGATTAGGAGTGGGGGAAAGCCTTCTGATATCATTGAATTCAAAATCTAAATATTCCATTCACCAATTGATAGGTGATCTCCTACCTTGTTAGAAGGTCAAACACATAATATGGTAGGCATAAGGGGTCTTGAAGGAATACCGAGACCCAAATCACTATATCATTTTTATAAAAACAATATTACCCTATGGATGTGATAGAGTCCTAGATTATCTTTGAAAGATGAGGCATGGAAGCTTCATTGATCACCTGGCACATTATCGAGTAGAAGTAGTCACCTTCATCCTAGACATGTTGGTGAAATTGGTGGCTATAGAGCTTGTATAAGACCATGTGAATAGTTGGGCCACTGGGAACCCATGTAGGAAGGCTGATGTGTTCAATGAGAGCATAAAAAAGATTAGATCAATTAGGTTGATCACCATGTATAATTGGACCCCATTCTTGGCATCTATAATGGCATGTACTAACTTGAATTTGATTAAGCCTTCATGGTCTAAGGTGTCAAAAAGAGTAAGGATCATATGCAGTAGGGCATGCATAGCATGTTGACATATTGTTAGTCTATGTCTATGAAAAAATGGTTTAGTAAGATCATGCCTACTCAAGCCTCCTATCAGAAGCAAGCATTGATGTTTTTGTGATTGACCCACTTAGAGTCAGCATTCCTGGCCTGGTCATCAAAGAAATCATATATCTTGTGATCATTCATCCAGACCAATATTGATGCTACATCATATGAGAATGAGAAGTCTGGGATGGAGTAATACACTTTTAATGCATTATTTGACATGTCAAAAATTTGGTGTTGAGAGGTGGGTGAACACACTAGATCATTAGAAACATCCTACACATAGGTGGACTTGTGAAAGATGTCTCCTATTAGGTCAGTGTAGGGGACTACCTCTAGTTTGGATGTAGATATATGAAGTCCATATATTTTTTAAGACTGAAGGACATCCTTGTATTCAACCAATTGGTCGTTATAATTGGTAGAATATTTGGGGACCTACTCAATTATTTTGAATATGTCATTGTAGTTCTTCTACCTGGTTAAACCAATAGGGAAAGTGGTGTCCCAATACTTGAGATCTACCTTTGGGTTGGAGGATGTAGTATCCATTAGAGTAGGACATAGGGGAAATTAGGAAGCTTTTGGGCATCAAAGGCATAAGATACATGGTTTTTGTGTACATTTGAAATCAAAGAGTCCAAGATTTATTCTAAGGTATCAATGATAATCGTTAATGGGCCTCCTTTGGTATTTATAAGATTATGTGCATATCTTCCTTTATTAATCATATTTGGTACCTCACTTGTTACAAATTTAAAATTGAGTTGGTGGTTAAATTTTCTCCATTTATTTATAAATTTATAATTAAATTAAGAGCCCATGATCCTTTAGAACCAGTAAGATATAACAATGGCGATGGTATGTTTTCAAAATTATCCAATAGAGTCCAATTTATTATTTTGTTAGTGCCTAGTGTGCGATAGGCACATAGTGACATCTCTCATCCAAATCTTGGTTTCTAACATGTGACATCTATCTACTAGTCCTCCCATTAACAATCAACACCTAGGCATAATATGTACTCCATGTCATTGACATAGACTAGGTGACAAGTCATGCAGGGCCATGTGGTACACCTTAATTGGCCTTAGTTATACCCTCATACTTCATTTTGAGCTTCTTAGGTCATAAGTTGGAACTATTTCATCTTTGCACTAAGTGACATGGTAACTTTCTATTGGGTTGGGCTCTCCTTGGTTCTAATATCTCTAACAAGTCTAAGAGACTAGGCTTTATAAATCTAGATGATGTGGTGATGTCCCATTAGGCCAAGCTCTCCTAGGATCTTACATCACTGATAGGTCTAGGAGAATGTCCTTTCTAAGTCTGAATGACTTTGTGAACTCCCATTGGGGTAAGATTTACTAGGATTTGACATCTCTTGCAGATCTGGGGGACTGGCCTTTCTAACTCCAAATGACATAATGATGTCTCATTGAGTTGGGTTCTTTCAGGCTATGACATCACTAACAGGTCTAAGAGAATGGACTTTCTGACTTTTATTGACTTGGAAATACTCCTTTGGTCTAAGATAATCTGGGCTATGACATCTTTGATAGGTCAAAGGGACTAGCCTTCTTACTCCAAATGACTTGGTGATCTCCCATTGGGTCAGGCTCTTCAAAGATCTAACATCTATGACAGGTCTAGGGGACTAGCCTTTCTAACTCTAGATGAATTTGTGATCTCCCATTTCATTGGGATATGTGAGATTCAAAAAATAATTAATTCATAAAAATAAAAATAAATTATTCATTAAAGCTTACCATTCAGACACAAAGAACTCAATTTGTCATGGAGGATAATGAGTTTATTTTTATAAGAAATGAACTAGACTCTGGGAACATCTCCTTATGAAAATCAACCTACCATGTTAGTGACATGAAATGTTAATAGTGAGCAAATGTTAATTAATTATTTTTAAGAAAGTTGAAAAAATGGTCTGTTACTGCTTGAAGAAAATCAAGGTGATGTATATTCTAAAGTTTTGGGTATTCATCATCGATGAAAACAAAATGGATAACTCTAGAACTTTGGTTCATGAAATTTTTATAGGGGTATCTCAGTTCAGATAAAATTGGGTGTGTTAGCAACAACACATTATGGTTAGGGTTCAAAATATGGATTTGAGTTAGAGGGAAATGTGGCTATGACGAAATTATACGGATAGGTGGAAGGTATTGTGATCATTAGGTTTGAGTAGGATCTTGCTATCAACTAGTTGAATGCTACTATATATATGGTACCCGTTATTGACTAAAACCCTACTATTAAATATGTGGCATGTTTGGTCCTTATTGATTATGAGGTATACATAAGGTAAAAGGAAACTATTGCCTAATAGGTACCTTTTGTATGTTACGACCTCTTTATTGTATAAACATATATTATGAATTAAGAATTTTTTGGGTGTTTAAATTTTTTTGTTGACCAATAAGATTACATTATTGATTAGACAACATCTATGATTAACTCACCATTTATTATGGTGGTGCACTAGTCTGAGTTTTTTATTATAGAATATTAGTCACCACCTATTGAGATGGGGTAACATTCACCACTTATTAGGGTTGAGTATTGGTTTACACTTGACTACTTAACCCTTATTATGTGTTTGAATAAGTTACTGATTGAGGGGTGGGAGTATCCTAGTGTAATTAAGAACTAGACATGCTTTCTTCCTATTATTTCAAACCACTCATGTTATTGGTAAGAGGCACTTGTTGTTGTAAATTAATTTTTAGTGCACTCAACTCACTTTGGTTCAAATTAGGATACACCTGTGTGTTATCCACTATGTTTTACAACTGGTCTTGAGTAGAAGGCATCATCACTTCCTCAATGACTAGGATATTGAACATGTCACCAAATGATGTATTTTTGACAAGTGGTACCACCTTAAATTTTTCATGGCATGATGAATCAACTCGTATCCATTTTTAAGGAACTAGCTCTTTAAGTGGGGTATTTAAAATTGTCATAGTGTTAAACTTATGCACAAATTAAGATACATCTAATATGCCTATTGTATCTACATGAATTGGTCTACCATTGGACCCTTTCCTTTTGCAAGCATATTAAGATCTTTATTAGGCATTGTCATGAGTTCTTAATGGTAACTAGTTGAGGCTTACTCAATTGGTCTGACTTGATGTGAGATGATATGAGCTCTAACTAAACTAGGTAGACTTTCATGGGGAAATTTTGTTGGGAATTTAGCTCCTACATATATAGATATGACTAAAATCTTGTCCTTGTTTTCAATCAAGTGATGATAAAACAAGTATGCATCATAACTTGTTAGCATGAATAAATATTAGGGTTGCTATTAGACTTGTTCAATGATGGGTGGAATATTAGTCAGGCATTGAGTCATTTGTTCTTGTTCTTGGCTTGGATAAATAGGTTCACTAATTAGGTAATGTGTTAATGGGTATTGCCCTTATTCTATATATTAACTAGTCTAAGAGGGATATGGATTCATCTCAAAAAATACATCATCACCATATAGATCTTGAACGAAGGGGTCATTCATGACTACATTCTTACAGTTTGGATTATACATTGTCCCACTATGTATATAGTGAGGAATATTAAAATATATGAATAAAATATCTTGAAAAAAGGTTTAATGTTAAAAAATACTCAAAACATGGTTCTAAAATATTTGTCCTCTTGGCAAACATCTTGAAACTCAGTCTAGATATAAAACTCACTCTATCATTGTAAATGGTTTAAAATTTGTCTAGAAATGACCTCTTCTTCAAAAATAAAAATAAAAAATGGATCTAAGATACCACTATCACTCTAAGGTATTTGGAATAAATGGTCAAAAAAATGCAAACTTGGATCCTATCTTGGAAAAGCATTTTAAACAAACTGAAAACTTGAAATGGGGAATGAACTACACAAAAAAATTAAGGTCTAAAACTAGGCACATGAAAATTGGTCATCGATAGGGTATTTAAAACAAACTTAATCTAAGTCTAAAAATGAAACAAAAGGTTATAGGTCTTTGGCTACTATCACAAAACTAGACTTGGAAATAAATGAACTACGTCTAAACCTACAAAAATAATGCTAGGTCTTTGGCCAACATCACAAAGCTATAATTTGAAAACTTTGAAATTAGTATGTCTCTATGGTAAATGGTTTGACACACTTGATCTAGGAAAATTGAAATAGGTCTTGAAAACAAACTCTTAACTAGGTCCTTAATAATCAAATTGATCTAGGCATGTGAATATTGAAACATTCTTAGTTCTAAATATCTTCATTTGAATTGAATGGCACACTTGGTATAAAATAGAAACTTGGAATCAAGGAAAAACATGGTAAAAGGAAACTTGGCCTCTAGACAAAGGTTTTTAAAAATCAAACTAAAAATCCATCTAAGTTACATAATATTAAGATAGAAAGGTGAACCACTCAAGCCCAATTTGTAAACAAGACTCAACCATAAACTAATTGTTTTAGATCTAAACGTCGAAAGATAGATTTCGAATGAGATTTTAAAATTGTTGGATTTTTAAATTAACAATAGCCTAGACTCAAATTGGTAACATAATGACACTATTAGAATAAAAGCACACATTCAACAAAGGTAAACATCTTAGAATAAATTAAGCAGTGTAACAATGCCTCTTTGAACAAGATCACAAAAGGTGGTTTTGCAAATATCCAAGGCAAATGTTTAGAGCAATTTTGACAACATAACACTTCTTGACTCAAAATGGTAGTAGTAACATGTGTTTTGTGTTGAATTGTTTGACTCAGTTTTGACACAAAAAGGAAATTTAGATTGTAAATTAAATGCAAGTAAAAGAATATTAATAAAATCTCCTAAGTGCATGTCCTACCCTAAAAATTGACAAGGTTACATAGTCTCTGCCAAAATTTCAACCAACATACCAATGCACAAACTAAATTAATTATTAATCCAAAAAAGTAAGAGTGCATGTAGGTAGATTTTTTAGGCCCCCCTCTATCTCTCAAGCATTGGTATGTGGTACAAACTTAGAGTGCCCAAAATAACTCAACATTTGGATATATATTCTATGGTAAGTGGGGTTCATTTAAACCTACAATTTTAAAATATATAGATGTTACACATGTGTCGCTAACATGATATATTAACACATTAATTGGAAGGTTTACTCTTATCTTATTACATCATGGTCTATTCCTTTGCATAACAAATTCATCCATGCATTTATTAGTAAATTTTGGTGTCTAGTAGGTGCAAGCTCCAAGTACCTATTGGACTGATTACAATAAATGCTCACCCTTATCTCATCCAATAGTTTGATCAAATTGTATACCCCATCATGGAATGGGGTTGAAATAATTCCAAGATATGAAACCTTAGGTCAAAGTCTTCGTATAAAACTTGTGAGTAGGTTATGAACTCCTACTCATAAGCCAATACAAAAAAGAAATAAATTAAAATGTAAGAACTTTAGGATCATTTTTGAGTCACCCAAGTCATTCAAATGTTGGGAAGAGCATACACAATGTTTCTTCACTTCTATGACTCAAAAAAAAAAGTAAAATGATGCACTTTTGATCACCTAAGTTCCATAAAGGGGTTACAGGAAGAACATATAGGTAAAGTTTTGCTAAAAAATAAAATAATATAATAAATTAAACTAAGTACTTTTGTAAAAAAAATCAAAATCTCTTAGGAAAACTAATATAATGTTTTTGTTCTATTTAGAGAACCTAATGAAATATTTTAGTCCTTTGTGAGTGTTTGAACTTATAACTTTAAAAAATAAAAGGTAAAGTTGTTTTAAAAGTGAATTTTAAGCACCAAAAAGACAATTGTGAATGATTTTTAAAGTGATTAAAAGTTTTCCTTTTGACCTAATTTTATATAATAAATGTTAGGGGATTCACTTTTGTATGTTTAAAAATATTAGTCCAAAAATAACTTTCACCTTTGAAGCTCTCAAGTTTTTGACATAGGGTAGAGAATGTCAGGGAATGGTGATGTTATCAGGGGATAACAAAAGGTATCAAGAGATGGAGATAATGTTGGACAATGAAAAAAGGTGTCAGGAGATGGAGATAGTATGAGGTGATGAAAAAGGGTGTTGGATGGTGGTAAAGGTGTTGAATGATGGTAGAAGGTGTCAGGCAATGGTAGAAGGTGTTAAATGATGAAAATAGTGTCTAACAATGGTTATAGTTGTAAGTTTTGGGAGAAGGTGAGGGTGTCACTCAATAGAAAATTTATTAAGAAATGACATAAACTATCAAATTATGGTGATTATGTTGGGTGACAATAAAATTTATTGAATGATGGTAATGGTGTTGGGCATCAGTAGAAGCTATTGGATGACAGTGATAATAGAAGTTGTCAGATGATGGTGATGGTGTTGGGTGATGGATGAAGCTATTAAATGATGATGATGGTGTTGGGTGATGGCAATGCTATCAAATTTTCCTATAAATTAATGAATAGTCAAGCAACATAGTCAAGCAATAGATACAAATAGTCTAATGATGTAGTTGATTAATATAGTTAAGAAGATAAGTAGTTCAATCAAGTGGTTGAGTAGCATAGTCGAGCAATGAATTAAGGTATTTGAGTAGTCAAGCAATTGAGTGACATAGTCACTAATCCTAGAAGAACAAAGTTGACAACAAAACATAGGATAACTAGCAAAGTGGCTGAAACATAGTCAACAAAAACATAGAAAAAGTTAGATAAAAAAATTAAAAATAAAGTTGTGAGTGAGCTTTTCTTAGATTTTAAGATTCCAATGTCTCTCCTTAGTTTTTGTGGCGTTCATGGTCCCACCTGACATGTTATTATGTATCTAAGGAATCCAAAGGGTTTCATTAGTCACTTATTATTAAAATTATTAAAATAAGTAAAACAAAGATATATTTATAAGCTTAAGATCTTGGGGGAGCTAAATAACAAAGAAAAATAACTACAACTAGAAGTTAAATGAACTTTTTTTACCTTCCTTGCAAGTTTTAAGAGCTTGTTGGCATGAAATTGGGCTTGAGATGAAATTTTAATAAATGGTTCTTCATCAATGGTGCTTTGGCATCATCTCATTTTGTCTACTTAGTCTATGGCCTTGGATTGACTTGGCTTGGCATGTGAAAATATCTCTTTATAATTTAGCATTCTAACTTTGGCATGAGAGCTTGGTAAATAATGGCCTTGACACTTATATTTATAAGTTCTAAAACTAACCCTAACTCATGTGTACTCATGTTAGATTTAATTGTAGTTAGGTTAGTGAGGGGACAAGCAATTAATATTTGGGATAGATATCCCATTTTGATGCAGGAGCATCTACAAAAGTTTCAAATTCTAGTGTAAAAATTCAAATTTTGGTTTTCCCCACAAATTGTGAGATTTCAAAATTTCACCTTCAAGGTAAATGTAATTATCAAAAAGTGAAAGTAAAAAGGTGAAAAGTGATTTTTAGATTGTTGAAAAAATTATGGGGAAATGGTTGAAACTATTTTCAACCTTAGTAAATTGTTAAAACTTAAAAATAGTCTTTTGTTGCCTTAAGCCCAATTTGGGCGTAGAAGTTGGAAGAGGGATTCTTGAAAAAAAAGAAAAACAAAGAAGAATTCATTAAGAGGAGAGAGGGAAAAGAAGAGAAGAGAGGATGAGAGGGGCATATAAGTGGATAAGGACAGAGAGGAAAAGTCCTCTCCTTCAAAGGAAATAAGAAAGAATGAAGGATAGAGAGGAGAGTTAGTGAGGGATGATCTCACTCAAGAGATGATAAGGTTAAGGAAAAAGGAGCAAATTTGATGTGAAGAATGTGTGAAGGAATAGACAAGGCTTTGGAAGCCATGAAACATTTGATATTGAACTGTAAGTTTCTTATTTGATCTATGAAAGAATGAATGTTTTGCTTCATGTGATTATGTTATGGTCTCTTTATGAAATTTTGGTGACAGGCCTGTGTGTGTATATGTGAATGTGTATGAATGATGGATTTCTATAAAGAATTGAGGAAATTACATGTAACCTTGTTATTTGGAATGTTTAGAATGAGTTTAAACTGATATTATATGAACAAGAGGTCTTAAAAGTACTTTGAATGTATAAGAAGGCCAAACAGGCCTAAACTAGATATTCAGGAATTTAAAAAAATACAGCTCATTGTCTAAGGTAAAATCCACATGAAAATGTTTGAATAAAGCTTGTAATGACATGGAGATAAGTATATAAGGCAAGAATGAACATAATTCAAGAAGAAACAGTCATTAGAAGCCCTCTTGATATCCAAAATCTCAAACTGTTGGAATTCAGGCCTGTAGGTGACAGTGTACATAAAAAGTTAAGAAACTTGTATGTTTTTGCATTGTAAGTGGATTGATCAAGTCATTGTTGATAGGTAATATGAATGGATAAGTAATTAAGGTATTTACATGGGTTTTTATCCACTTGAAAGACTATTGATCACTCAAAAAGAGATGACAATAATGAACCCTGTTGGCTGTCATAAAAATACAGTCCAAGACAACTGAGTTGTTGAGCATTAGAAGGTACAGAAGGTTGACATGACCAAGCTGATTATTGGAGAAGGTGTAGGGGGTTAAAAAATACCCTATGAAAGTGATTAGAGCCCTTTAAACTGTCTAAAACACACCCAGAAAAAATAATTAGCTCGCAGCCTATGACTGTCCAAGGGAAAATCCTGATTTAGCTTCTAGCCCTCAAAATGAGTTTTAAAGCTTGAAAACTCTTGAAAATTTGGAATTTGACCCTTTATGATGTTTTAAAACTGTTTGAAGTGGTTTCAAGGTGATAAATTATAGATAAGTACAAAAAAAAAAGACAATTACCAAGTGAAGCCTAGGTGCATGTGAAGGAAAGAGCATAGGCCAATATAGGAAAAGTGAATTTCTCCAAAGAAGTGCACTAGAAAATGATTGATTCACCTAAAATAAGATAATGGGTATCTATAATGATGCTTTTTTTGCTTATAAAGTCTGTACTTTACTCTGGACAAGGTGTTTTGCATTCAAGGAGGGTTAATAAGAATAGGGCATAAAGAAGAAAGTACAATTCTGTACAAAGCAACCTTAGGATATTTTTGAGTATTTTATAGAAGGGATTAATGGGTATCCAAAAATGTTTTTACTTTCCTGATTGAGTTAATATATAAACAGTTATGGCCAATAAACAAGGAAAACAGGGCTATAAAGAATGAATGATCTAGATAGGTCTGTATTAGTTTGTTGATGGCTTCAGAGCAGTTTTCATCATTGATCAGTTTTCATAATTTGGTATCAAATCTTGAAGCTCTTGGGAATTGGTAAATTGTTGTTGGTTATGATTTCTAATGAGTTGTTACAGGATTTGGCAAGAGGATCAACAGGACAAAGCATTGGGAGACCCTGTGGAGAAAAGGTATGCATAATTGTGCTATTTGATTTGAGTTATTATGCTAAGAAGAAATTAGGTGAAAGAGTTTTAGGTTCAAGGCAGCCAAGCCATTAAGGCTTAAGAAGAGAAGAAGCCAAGGAAGGTTTAGTGAAGGTCTAAGAAGAAGCTTGGATAGTTTGCCAAAAGACTAAGGTGAAATAGACTTGGGTGAGGTAAAGGATGGAGTTTGAAGCTTGGAGAGCTCAAAAGTAAGAGAGCAAGTGAATGCTCAAGAAGAAGATCCAAAGCAAGGTAAGCTTGGATTTGTGATTTGTATTTGATGAAGTGTTGTGTAAGAGTTGCTACAGGATTGAGAAAAGGATCAAAAGACTAGGATGCAAAAGGCCTAGGTGAGATCAAGAAGATTGTCAAAAGACCAGTCAAGGTGAAAAGGCTTGCGTGAGACAAGGGATCAAGAGACAAAGGTGGAAAAGACTTGGGTGAAGATCTCAGAGATGGAAGCATTGTTGAAAGCACTACAGAGTAGCAAGGTATATGAGGGCAGCAAGAGGAAAGCAAGCATCAAAGGTATGACTAATGTTGATTTTGATAAAGAAATTTCTAGTTTGAAGAAAGAGTTAGCTAAGATTAAAGATGAGTATGAGTCTTGGATGCAGCTGAATAGGAAAGCATGGGTATGGCCAATAAAGAAGAGGTTGAAGTGGCCAATATATCTCCTAGTGAAAAGGAGAAGAAGGCAAAAGAAGATTGCCATGAAGAGGGAAGCCCAAAGAGGCAAGAAGGTAAGATGGTTGCCAAGTGAGCATCAAGAGGAAGAAGTTGAGAAGAAATTTCTCATTGAGGAGAACAAGAGAGAAGAGAGAAAAGATGAAGTGCCAAGAAGAGCACTTGGAAAGATGAGAATGTCCATTAAGAAGACACTCATGGAGACATTATGGTCTCTTGTTTTTATTTCTAATGTTGTTTTTGAATGGGTAAGTGCAGGTATGAGCAGCCTTATGAAGGTCAAGAGAAGGGCCTTGGAGAGTGAAGAGATTGGTGCAAGAGAAGACACCAAATGCACAAGTGAATGTGCAAGAAAGAGAAGAGAGTTTGCTGCTGTTGATAAGGTGCATTGGTTAATGCATGAGAGAGGAGAGGTAGAAGAGGAAGCTAAATTCCATGATGCCATTGAATGCCAAGAGGAGGAAAGAGGACAGCCAAGTACAAAGGAAGATAAAGATTGCTCCGTGGAACAAACTATCAAAGAGGTAAATGAAGTGTTAAGTGCTGATTTTGATTGTTATTGTGAGCATGAAGATATTAATACACAGGTTAGAAGAGGCAAGAGGAAGATGAAGTCCTCACACAAAGCAGCCAATCATGGATATGTGATGCCTAAGTGGATGGTGAAGCACACAAGCAAGCAACAAGTAAGCAAGTAGGCAAGTTTATCTTATAATACTGATTTTTCTCATATGAATGTGCAAGAAAATAAAAGGACAAACAAAGTTGGTTTTTCAGTAGTATCACAAGATCATGGTTATAGGATGCCTAAATGGCTTGTGAAGTCAATTGATAAGAGAAAGAATCAAATGTGGGTGCCTAAGAAGGCTAAGAGTGAAGAAGATGTGAGTGTTGAGGTAACAACACCAAGAACTCAATGGAGAAAGGTGAAGGATGACACAAGTACATGGAAAGGTAAGTCAATTGCTTGCAATAAATGGGATAATAATGTTTTTGAATCATTTAATAATCTTTTCATGGAAAATGAAGAATGGAAAGTGGCTATGAAAACTAATGTGCAGCAAGGAGAGAGTTCAAAATGGATGGATGATGGGGAAAGGAAAGAATATGTAGCAGAACAAACAAGATGGCTTCAGGCAGCAATTGAAGATAGTAAGGAGACACAAGGTAATGGTGTTCCTATTGTTTTTGATAATTATATTGATATTGGTGAAGAAGCTGATTTGTATGAAGAAACCATAAAGTGGATGAATGTACTTATAAAGGATGAAAGACAATCTGGTCCTAAGTTTGATATAGGACATGAAGATTTGGATGAACTTGTGTTGAGTGAAGAGATGAAGAGGATAGAAGAGTTGTTGAATCCTCCAAGAGAGTTGTGTAGAAACACCTATCAACATGGTGACACCATTGATCAGATGGAAAATGAATTGAGGCAAGAACAAAGAAAGATAGTGAAGGCAGATTTGGACAAAGAACAACATGAAGATAATCAAGAGGCTTCATGGCCTCAATGTTTTTCTACTAAGGTTGCTTTTGATGTTTTGAATGCAGGTGTTAAAGTTGTGGAGATGAATGAAGTCCATAGTTCAATGGAAAAAATTTTGAACCAAGAAGATCAAGAAGATTTTGAAGACATGTATGAGAATGAAGCATGGAGATGGGACATAACAGCTGAGAAAGAAATGAGAAGAACATACCAAAAGAGGAAGAAAAGCAAGATGAAAGACAAAGACTACCAAAGACAAGCATTGGTATTGACAACAAGACCGTGGGATCCAGGTATACAAATGAAGGCTAAAGCATGGAGGAAGCATCCCATTTGCACTAAGGTTCAAATCTTTTCTAGAAGGAGAGTATGATGCAGGAGCATCTACAAAAGTTTCAAATTCTAGTGTAAAAATTCAAATTTTGGTTTTCCCTCCAAATTGTGAGATTTCAAAATTTCACCTTCAAGGTAAATGTAATTATCAAAAAGTGAAAGTAAAAAGGTGAAAAGTGATTGTTGGATTGTTGAGAAAATTAGGGGGAAATGGTTGAAACTATTTTCAACCTTAGTAAATTGTTAAAACTTAAAAATAGTCTTTTGTTGCCTTAAGCCCATTTTGGGCGTAGAAGTTGGAAGAGAGATTCTTGAAAAAAAAGAAAAACAAAGAAGAATTCATTAAGAGGATGAGAGGGGCATAGAAGTGGAGAAGGACAGAGAGGAAAAGTCCTCTACTTCAAAGGAAAGAAGAAAGAATGAAGGATAGAGAGGAGAGTTAGTGAGGGATGATCTCACTCAAGAGATGATAAGGTTAAGGAAAAAGGAGCAAATTTGATGTGAAGAATGTGTGAAGGAATAGACAAGGCTTTGGAAGCCATGGAAAATTTGATATTTAAATGTAAGTTTCTTATTTGATCTATGAAAGAATGAATGTTTTTCTTCATGTGATTATGTTATGGTCTCTTTATGAAATTCTGGTGACAGGCCTATGTGTGTATATGTGAATGTGTATGAATGATGGATTTATATAAATAATTGAGGAAATTACATGTAACCTGGTTATTGGTAATGTTGAGAATGAGTTTAAACTGATATTCTATGAAAAATAGGTCTTAAAAGTACTTTGAATGTATAAGGACAAACAGGCCTAAACTAGATATTCAGGAATTTAAAAAAATACAGCTCATTGTCTAAGGTAAAATTCACATGAAAATGTTTGCATAAAGCTTGTAATGACATGGAGATAAGTATATAACACAAAAATTAACATAATTAAATAATAAACAGTCATTAGAAGCCCTCTTGATATCCAAAATCTCAAACTGTTGGAATTCAGGCCTGTAGGTGACAGTGTACATAAAAAGTTAAGAAACTTGTATGTTTTTGCATTGTAAGTGGATTGATTAAGTCATTTTTGATAGGCAATATGAATGGGGAAGTCATTAAGGTATTTACATGGTTTTTTATCCACTTGAAATCCTATTGATCACTCAAAAAGAGATGACAATAATGAACCCTGTTGGCTGTCATAAAAATACAGTCCAAGACAACTGAGTTGTTGAGCATTAGAAGGTACAGAAGGTTGACATGACCAATCTGATTATTGGAGAAGGTGTAGGGGGTTAAAATAAACCATATAAAAGTGATTAGAGCCCTTGAAACTGTATAAACACACCCAGAAAAAATAATTAGCTCGCAGCCTGTGACTGTCGAAGGGAAAATCCTGATTTAGCTTCTAGCCCTCAAAATGAGTTTTAAAGCTTGAAAACTCTTGAAAATTTGTAATTTGACCCTTGATGATGTTTTAAAACTATTTGAGGTTGTTTAAAGGTTCTAAAGTATGGATAAGTACAAAAAAAAAAGACAATTACCAAGTGAAGCCTAGGTGCATGTGAAGGAAAGAGCATAGGCCAATATAGGAAAAGTGAATTTTTCTAAAGAAGTGCACTAAAAAATGATTGATTCACCTAAAATAAGATAATGGGTATCTATAATGATGCTTTTTTTGCTTATAAAGTCTGTACTTTACTCTGGACAAGGTGTTTTGCATTCAAGGAGGGTTAATTAGAACAGGGCATAAAGAAGAAAGTACAATTCTGTACAAAGCAACCTCAAGTGATTTTTGAGTATGTTATAGAAGAAATTAATGGGTATCCAAAAATATTTTTAATTTTCTGATTGAGTTAACCTATAAATAGTTATGGCTAATAAACAGGGAAAACAGGGCTACAAAGAATGAATGATCTAGATAGGTCTGTATTAGTTTGTTGATGGCTTCAGAGCAGTTTTCATCATTGATCAGTTTTCATCACATTTATTAAGCATGACTCTCCATTTATTAATTTAAGGCTTTAATAGAGATATTTTCAATTCCTTGACTTTTAGGATGATGACATTATCATTACCTAACTTTTATTAATATTTTCTCTTTAAAAAAATTGATATTCACTAATTTCATATGGAAATTTAATCTAAGAAGTTAATTGGATTCACTTAATTAATTTTTCTTAGGTTTTTGACATTTTAGGCATCATTTAAGTGCCTTGTCTAATGGGTCCAAATGCCAATATGTGGTTTTTAAAGTCTCATTTTACTAGGGATATTAATGTTGGAGGTTATAATTGTTTACATGATAATACCCTAAATAGGGATGCATCAACATAATTCTGGGCACTAACATCTGATGTGTGAACATAATTGGGACATTCAGTGATTTCTAGGCTTAATATTCATCATTTTATAGAAATTAATTTGAAGTCTGATTAGGCTGGGAATGCATCCAAAGTAGGGGAATTAGTCACTTGTTAATATAATAGAAATCAATAAAAATCATAATACAAAGAATTCTCAAGATTATATACTTTTGGGATCATAAATAACATGAACAAGTCAAAGCATAATTAGAAAACAAAAGAGAAATTCCCTTTTACCCTCCTTGTAAACCCAAGTTTGCTTGTTGAATAGTTGGCTTGCTTATCTTATGTGTGCAATGGATTATTTTGGTCAATTTATTTGCCTTATGGGTAACACCTCTCCTTCTCCATCTTTGGATTGTCTTGGAGAAATGAATCCATCTCTTAACAATTTAACATTATAACTCTACACAAAAAAGCTTGGTAAATAATGGCCTTGGCACATGTATTTATAGGTTCCAAAACTAACCCTATATCATGTGAAATTAGATTATATTTAACTAAATCTAGGTTAAAGAGGATACAAACTATTAATATTTAGGATATATATCCCATTTATTAAACATGGCTCTTCATTTCTAAATTTAAGGCTTTAATGGAGATATTTTCAATTCCTTGACTTTGAGGATTATGTCATCATCATGACCTCACTTTTATTGATATTTCCTTTTTACAAAATTCATATTCACTAATTGCATATGTAAATTTCACCTAAGCAGTTAATTGAATTTACTTAATTAATTTTTTTTAGAGTTTTGACATTTCAGGAATCATTTAAGTGCCCTACCTAATGGGTCCAAATACCAATCTGTGATTTTTTTAGGTTGTATTTTACTGGGGATCTTAATGTTAGAGGTTATCATTGTTTACATATAATGCATTAGATAAGGATGCATTGACATAATTCTGGGATCTAACATCCAATGTGCAAATGAAATTCAGGCATTTAGTGATTTTAAAGCTTAATATGCATCATTTCCTAGAAATCAATCTGAAGTCTAGTTAGGCTATGAAATCATCCAAAGAGGGGGAATTAGTCATTTAATAATATAATAAACATCAATAAAAATTATAATATAAAGAATTCCTAATATTATATACTTGTGGGAGCATTAATAACATGAACAAATATAAACATAATTAGAAAATAAAAGAGAAATTCCTTTTTGCCCTCCATGTAGATCTAAATTTGCTTGTTGGATAGTTAGCTTGCTTATCTTATGTGTGCAGTGAATTATTTTGGTCAATGAGTTTTCCTTATGTGTAACACATCTCCTTCTCCGCCTTTAGATTATCTTAGAGAAATGAAGCCATATATTAACAATATAACATTATAACTCTACACAAAAAAGCTTGGTAAATAATGGCCTTGGCACATGTATTTATAGGCTCCAAAATTAATCCTAAATCATGTGTAGTTAAATTAGATTTAAATAAAATTAGTTTAATGAGGGTAAAAACTATTAATAGTTAGGATAGATATCCTATTTATTAAACATGGCTCTCCATTTCTAAATTTAAGGCTTTAATGGAGATATTTTCAATTCCTTGACTTTGACAATGATGACATCATCATGACCTCAATTTTATTGAAATTTTATTTTTAAAAATTGGATATTCACTAATTGCACATGGAATTTCACCTAAGCAATTAACCGGATTTTCTTAGTTAATTTACTTTGATTAGCATTTTAGGAATTGTTTAAGTGCCTCGTTTAAGGGGTCTAAAGCCAATTTGTTAATTTTCTAGGTTATAATTTGATTGGAAATGAATTTGTGGGAATTTATAATTATGTATAGGATAATGCCCTAAATGAGGATGTCTTGAAATTATTATAGGAACTAACATCCAATGTGTAGTTTAAATTGGGACATTTAGTGATTCCTATGCTTAATTTACATCATTTGCTAGAAACCAATTTGAAGTCTAATTAGGTTGGGAATGCTAACACAATATGGGTGTATACAATTTCTAGGACATGTAATGGAGAAATATTTGTAGACCTAGATCCACATTCAAAGGATTCACCTCATAGGTAAGTCTAGGTATGTTTTCTCTTTCCTTTATCTTAGTCATTTCTCTTTGCTGCATTTCTATAATAAAGGGAGGTAAATGTAGTCATTAAAATTAATTTTTTATGTGTTGGATGTCAACTTAAGGTCACTTTACCCTTAATATATAACTTGAAGCATATTAGGATATCTTTTGATCCACTTTTAGTCACATGACAAACACTCATAGCACCTAGGCCTATATAACACCACATGAGACCCATAATGGTGTAATCCTTTAGTGATTTAGGTCCCTACACCCTCAAAAAAATAATTTTTCATCTCCTAAAGAGGATTAGAGTCAGCCTAGACTTATTATTAAGTCACCATCTGAAGACATTTTTATTAGAAGACTATATAAACACTATTTTCACACTCTTACATGGTAGGTGGACATTATCATAGATAAGCACATGAAAGTACCACTTCATATTGAGGGAAAGCTTCCAATTATTCCTATATTATATCAATTCATCCCATACATTCAATAATATATCCTTAGTGATTATGAGATGTTGAAGGGTTAGTTAAGTGGATTAGTTGTGCCCAACCCCACCTAAGTTCAAATATCACAAGGAGTTTATTGGTTAGATCTAGCCGTTTGAGTTGACTTAGCGGTTTCAATGGTCAGAGGTGTCATTTTGTGTTAGTTTAATATTTATTTAGGATTGGCCCCCCTGATTGTGCTCCATATATATTCTATATCTCCAATCAAAAGTAATTTGGGTAGGGGTCTCACCAACCCTTATAGCTATCCAAAAAAATAATCTATCCTTAGTGTACGTATCCATATCTATAGCAAACTCCAAGGAATCCTCTCATGCATTCATACTTAGGAATTTTAACATTCACACATATCACATAGGTAGGATAAATA
>JARHVA010009786.1:125000-130000 GCA_037957365.1 Torreya grandis | reverse complement strand
TTATTTTCAAATAATCATGAAAGATAGATATAGACATATTAAACTATAAAATAATCATGAAAGATAGATATGGACATATACAACTATAATATAATAACTATTTTTAAAGAAAGGGAGATGTGTTTTGAAGAAAAAAGAGAAACCATGCTTGAATTTTACACAAGAACAAACTCCTTGCACTTATTTATTTTTATTCATTATATATATTACCCACATTCCACACTCTTCCAACCATATCTTGTGTTTTATAAAAATTATTTTGAGAAAAATCGACACCAACTCAACAAACTAAACTCAACTTCTCAAAAATAACTCTACAAATAGAAGTTAATTTCCATACAAAATCTTATGCTCATCCCATTATTTTATTGAACTGAATGACCACATGTAAATAATTATTCCATTTGAGTCATGATTCTCAGATTTCATGGCCATGTTAACTATAACACACAAAATAATAGAGTTTTGGCACAAATTTTCCCTTGACCACTGCCTACAATAACTACACTGAAAACCTAAAATGTGGTTTAGCTTCCTAAAAAACTAACCTAATTGTACCATAGTTTTCACTTTGAGTTTAATAAAAATTTATTACATTTTCAAAAAATATTCATTCTTATCTCTTCATTTTAAAAATTCAATCCATTTTTCATAAATATAAGTATGCTTTTTATTTCAAGTAGAAATCTAATGTTAGTTTGTTGTCTATTTAATTTTTATCAAGTGGATTGTAGTTTAATAAGGAGGATGATGGTGTAAAAATTGTTTTCTAACTATCCAAGGATGTATAAAAAATGGATTAAGCTAAGATCATAACTTGAACAAATTTGATAGAAGGGATACCCCTCAATCCTTGACACTAAGTCAAAGAAGCGGTCTGTACACCTAAATGGTGTAAAACTAAACTTTCAATTAAGAAAAATAACATTCATCACATATATAACCACTTCATAAATCTAAATATATTTTTATAACTTTACAAACCTAAAAAAAGTGATAATATGAAATAATAATTAAACATATATCATGTATTAAGCCCTACAAGGGTATTTAAACAATATCTCTTAAATATTACAATATACCATATTATAAACTAATGTTTATAAACAAGTTCCAAGTAAAAAATGTTGTATGATTATCTTACTCTCAAATTTATTATTATCAACTAAAGAATAATCCATTTTACCTTACATTTGTTGAAGAGTCTATCCAAAATGCCCAACTCTCAACGAGAACTTGTTATTGATAAGTGAACACTATCAAGCTCATACTATAAATAAATGTATAATAACACTCCTAATTCAAGGTGAAAACTAATATAATAATCAATAAAAAATAAAACTATAAATGGGCATGATATTTTATTATAGAGTTCTTTCAACCCAACAAGTGATGTCAAAAGATCATGTTGGCATTGAAATTAAGCATGAATTCCTTACCTCTCAATGACCATTAAGGGATGCCGATCATTTATAAATGTATTTTTAAGCATGGTAAATTTCATTTAAATAATGTCAATATCTTTCAAGGTCATTTATAATTCTAACATTGGTTTGATGTAATTCGTTCAAATTAGTACTTCAAACTCTTACCAGCCTAAGAGCTAGATCATTAAAAATTTAAGTTTTCAAGCAATAGTGCCCATCATGACTATGTGAAAAATAATACAATATTTTAAAATAGATCATCTATGTTTTTTTAAAAATCTAAACAAATAATTCTTGAGAAAAAAAAAATTAATGTTCTCAAGTTTAAGAAATAAAATTGAAAGATTGACTATAATCAAATCAATAAAATTATTAATACAATTTTTTTTGTTATTTGTATTAATAAAATATTTATTCCATTTTTTTAATAAGTTTACAACCCATTATAGAAAAAATATATGATAAAAATTCATATAAACAAAGTATGACATAAACTAATGAAATCTACAAAGCTTTCTAGTAACAAGATAAGTGTGAACATGAATCAATAACTATGTTAACATACAAATATGTGATAACACATACATTAACCAATACACCAAATCAACCACTTGGTATTGTAATTGTATTATAGGTGGAAAGATAAATTTAGCCAAGATGTTCCATTTCAAATAAGTTTTCTAGCCATCCCACCTTGCAACATAACCCAATATATGTGTATTCCTCTAGACATATACATAAACCAAAAAATATTAATAGCAACCGTCGAGTGATGGTAAAATGATAATAAGTATTTAAATAGAAATATCTATAAATAGTATAATTTTTTGGAGCACCATGGCCCATTTTATTGTTACACTATTCAACAATAGTTATTACATTAGTCAAAACAACACCATCTTCAAAATTCAACTTCTCTCTTGTAATAACTCTTTTTACACATGATTCTACATTGTCATGTTCCCCTTTTCCATGACCAGCCTTAGTGAAAATCCAAATATGATCTATGCAAATGGTAATGTGCATATTTATCAACCAAAAAAAAGTTATGTATTTTTGAGTTGTGATATGCAATTATCTAACCAAATATAATCCAAATTGAAAATAATGTTCTTCTCAATCAAATTTCTATAGAACATATAAAAATAATCTTGCACGTACTTTGTACAATGTGTTTAGAAATCAATGATATATAAATGGTACTTAATATTTTTCAATTTTGATCTATACTATCAAGTACACACATAAATACTATATACATGAATATGGACATTTATATTGAGTTGTAGTACTATGACTAAACTTTTATTTTTGTTTCAAATGTGTAATTCTCAACAAAATTGACTAATAAAATAGTAAAACAAAGTAGGAATGTGTCATTCCTTAGATTTAAATGTTCATCCAACCATCTATCTCTATGTATGTGCCTTGTATACTCATAAAAAATGTATCCTTATATTTGACAATAAATTTCAAAATAGGTATCTATTTTGTAACAAGTTGACACTTTTTAGATTATTTCCCATCTTTTACTTAATTAGTCACATATTTTTATTTTATCAAACTAACTAATTCATGTCCAATTGCATTTATACTCTCCTCATGGATACAATTTTTTAATTTTTTCAATTTACCACATATTCTGAAATTTCAATCCAAACATGTTTTATTATAAAAAAACTATCCATCTAGTCTTTCAAAAAACATGGTTAAAATAAATACCCTAACTTATTTTGGAAAAAATTATAAGTCACACTCGTTAAAATTTTTGTTAGTATGCAAATTAATATTTATATGGTAAAAGTCATCATAGTGCGTTGAAAATTTAACATGTTTCCTCCAACAACAAGTGGTGCATGTGCAATTTTTTTTCATATAAAAGGATTTGGTCATCTCAAAATATCTTTGACTAATAGAAAAAATTAGATGTTTTCCAAAAAAATTAGAGTACAATTACTTTTAGGTCATATCTAACAAATGTTTTAGATGTGGTTCATGATTATAAGAACCAACTTTATTCTCACTACATCTTTTGTATTAGGTAAAACTCTTATATGATCTTTCTAAAATTGTACACGTAAATATTTGAGAGTATAGACTATAGCCTTCTATTTTTTTTGAAGTCTACCAGAGAGTTCCCATAGATCATTGTTATTGGTACCATTAAGTCTTTAGTATATCTCAATCAATTTCATTAATGTCCTTGTATTTATGTTTAGTGCTCAACTAGTCTTTGAAATCAAACATTTTTTTCTCTATTTAACCACTTATTGCATAAATTGTAATTATACATCGAGCAAAATTACAATCACAGTTGCATGATTTCATGCCTACATTATAATATTCATCAGGTATATTTTCAACAATTTAATTATTTTTACCATCCATGTTAGATTTTATTAGTCTTATGTGTAAATTGTAGGTCTCATCTTAATCAATTTCATCAATAAAACAAATAATTGACATTTTTTACTAATAAAACCTAATTTCCAAAGGAAATTATACTATTTCTTAGCTTGTCTTCTTGAATGGAATCAATTTTTTTTTATGCATTGGTTTAAAAATATTGTCATCAAATTTAATTAAGTACTTGACTTTAATATGCAAATACTTGGAGGTGTTGTTAATGGTGGAATTTGTTGAGAGGGTGTTTCAAAATCATTATGTTCACTACTAGTTTCTTCATTGTTTAGTGTTTCCATAACATTTTATTCGTTTTTACTTTCAATGTTATGTGTTTCCATGAAATATTATTCATTTTTATAGGGTAAATCATCATTCATAGATTCATCATAAACAAAATCAAAAACATTATACTTTGAATGTGTAATTGAAACATAATTTGAAATTTTAGGTAAACATTCATCATCATTAATCAATTCATCATTGTCAATTTCATTGACATTTGATTCATTTGGGCTAGTATTTGTACCTTATCTTGAGAATTTTTTTTGAGTTCATATTGTTTATTTTTCTCTCAACTCTTCTAATTAGTCTATTTTTTTATGTGTTAGATACTTCCTTTTCCTTGAATAAGAACCATCACCCATGAATAGACAAAGAATAATGTGATTAATTTTTATGATGGGGTCCCAAAGAATAATTTAATTCCTTGTGTCCTCATCGTACACAGTGTCATTGAACTTGATTTCCTATAAAAACTCTTCCATAACTGGGGTGACGTACCTTGCACTATTACTCAAATTCCACCTTCCATACCTATGACATGCCATATTGTGGGAGGGGTGACCCTCCTAGGGGTGGTTCTTGCTGCATTTAGCCTCACTAGTGTTCTTAGGCTTCTGGTTCATTATAATAACATCCCTCTCCCCCTAGTGTAATAGGGTGAATGGGGTTCACCCTATTATTTGATGTGCTAGATGGGGATCTCCTCCTTCACCACCTCAACATAGTCAGGGGTGGGGTTCCCCACCTTTGGTGGTCTAACCTCAAGGGAGGTTGTATTTAATATAGCAATTCTGAGGATGCTTTTTTCATCCTTTTGATAAAATTTTCATGTGGCTTAATTTATCCATTTCTCCCCAACATGCTACTAGAGAAAAAGATACTATT
>JARHVA010009786.1:117500-120000 GCA_037957365.1 Torreya grandis | reverse complement strand
ACATCACATGTGTTAGCATAGAAATTGGTTTTACTCTTACCAAAACCTTGATGAAATTTCTATTATTATAGGAAATAATGTTTCTTGTAAGACTAAAGGGATTGGTAGCATTAGGATAAAATTGTTTGATGTTATAGTAAGGAATCTAATAGAATTAAGACATGTAGCATAACTTAAATGAAATTTGATTTATTTGAGTCGATTAGATTCCTATGGTTATAAGTTCATAGGTCAAGGTGGAGCTCTTAAGGTGTCTAAGGGTGCCTTTGTCATAATGAAGACTCTAAAAGATGGGAACATTTACATATTTCAAGGGAGTGTATATATAAGTAAAGTAGTTGTGGTATCTAAAATAATAGAAGATAATGATCATCTATGGAATCTACATTTGGGCCACATGAGTGAGAAAGGGTTAAAGGTACTAAAAAATCATGAGTTACTTCTTGGTTTAAGATATTTAGATTTGGATTTCTATAACTAGTGTGTTTTTGGGAAATAATGTAGATGAAAGTTTAGTGAAGGAAGTCATGTAAGTAAAGGTATTCTTGACTATATTCAATCTATTAAAAGGGGTTTAGTCCCTATAATTATTTATGGAGGATCATTATATTTTTTTACGTTTATAGATGATTACTCCAAAAAAGTATGGGTCTACTATCTGATAAGATAGTTTGATGTTTTTAGTGTATTTAATTAATTTAGAGATTTAGTTGAGAAGAAAACTAGCAAGTCAATCAAATGTTTATGAGTAGATAATGGAGGTGAATTCACATCCTTAGAGTTTCATAACTATTATAAGGAAATTAGGATTGAAAGGCATAAAACCAAGAGCTATACACTAGAAAAAAATGGTGTTGTTGAAGACATGAATAGGAATCTTCTATAAAATTCAAGGAGCAAGCTTAATAATGTAAATTTAGAAAAACATTTATGGGTAGAAGTACCTCAATTCATACAACATGCTATTAGAAGATCGTTCCATAAGTTGAAATAGAATGTAATATTCCTAAAGACGTATGGAAAAGTCATCCATGTAATTAAGCAAATTTGAAAACTTTTGGTTATAATGTTTATGCTCTTACTAATAATAATCAACATTAAAATTTAGATCCAAAATCCAAGAATTACATATTTATTAGGTATGATGAAGGAGATGGTATTGATGGATATAGAATGTGGTATCCTAATGCTCACAAGATCATCATTGGTAGAGATTTATATTTCATGAATCATCTTTTATAAAATCAAATGTCGAAATAAAATAAAAAAAAGGAACTAGAAAATACACATGTCAAGGTTGAAATTGAGCCATCTTCAGATTCTAAAATGAGGAAAGTTAGCCATTTTTTTATGGTGAAGATGTTGAATATTTATAACAACTAAAGGAAAAACCTTAGTAATCATATTGGAGGTAAGAACATGAGTAAACACCTCCACACTCAGTATGGAGATCTACATGGGTTAGGCAAACTCCTAGTAGATGTAGTCCAAATATTTGATATGATTTGATTTCTAATGATGGAGAACCTAGTTGTTATCAGGAAGTAGTATATGATACAAATAGTGCTAAATGAAAAAGGGAAATGCAGGAGGAAATGGATGTCTTAGATAAAAACAAGTTATGGGACCTAGTAGAACTTCCAAAAGGTAGAAAACCTATTGGTTGCAAATAGGTTGACAAACAAAAGATAGGTGTTGATGAAAATGTTGAAAGATATATGGCTATATTTTGTGGAAAAATGATTTGCATAGAAAGAAACATTGATTACAATGAAATATTTTCACTAATTATTAAACTTGTTTTAATTTGAGTTTTTTTAATATTAGTGGCTTTGCTTGATTTGGAGTTAAAGTAGTTAAATGTTAAAACAACATTATGGCATAGATATTTAGAAGAGAATATATATATGGAGAAAATTGAGGTTTTTGTACAAGATAGTAAAAAAGGATTTGTTTGCAAGCTCAGGAAATCATTGTATGGCCTGAAATAGTCACCTAGGTAATGTTACAAGAAGTTTGATTCCTTCATGGGTAGCCATAATTTTGTTAAGAATGAGTATGATCATTATGTTTACTTCAATTTTTTGTAAAATGGCTTAATCATTATATTTACACAATATGTTGATAATATTCTTATAGTAAGCAAAAACATGGCATAAATCAACAGTTTAAAGTCTCATATAGGTAGGACATTTGATATGAAGGATCTAGGAGTAAAAAAATAAATCTTAGGCATGGAGATACATAGAAATAATAAAAATGGTAAGATTTGGTTATCAAAACAAAGGTATTTGGAAAAGATACTAACCATATTTAGTATGAAGTATGTGAAACCAGTTAGTATTCCTTTTGCTTCCCATTTCAATATGTTTTCATGTTTATGTCCTAATAGTGATGAATAAAAGAAGTATATGTATCATGCACCATATGATAGTGAAGTTGGAATTTTAATGTATGCTATGGTTTGTACAAGGATGAAAATTTCACATGCAGTTGGAAT
>JARHVA010009786.1:95000-112500 GCA_037957365.1 Torreya grandis | reverse complement strand
CTTCATAATCAATCAAAATATCAATGAAATCCTTAGTAGGAGCATCAAAAGGCTAGTCCTAATGGAAAATAATTTTTTTATAGTATCAATCATCTATGATATAACATAGTAAGCCATGCAAAAAATAATCAACATGCATATAGAAAACACTATAATGAAGATCAAACATGAAAATTTTTAGTCATAAACACATAACAAGAAAAACCTAAGGATAAAATGTATTTACCCAATGATGCACACCTTTGCCTATGCTTATTGTAGAGTTGCCCACATACTCACTATTATGAGATTAGGGCCTCATGAAGTTATATGAAACTACACCTTCGAATTCGAGTGTTTTTTTCACTTTAAGTTCAACTAGATCACAAGTATAACAGCTTATGAGTTGTGAGGATAATGACATGTAGTTGTACTTATGATATACTTTAAACTTATTTTTAGTCACTGAAGAATACAAGATAAATAATCGTACATGTTTAATTCCGTTGCATATTTTATCCAAACACTAGACATAAGATTTATAATATATGATAGATGTATATAATGTAAAAGACACTAAGTTCAAAAAACATTCAAGATAAATTTTAGAAACATCCATGTAGGTTTAAAATAAAATATTGAATTTCTCATAAATAAATTTAAAAAATTAGATTTATGAATCATCAAGTGTACATGTTAATATCAAATACATAAACCTGTAAACCATTTTTTTTTAATCCAACCTAATCAAGCACAAATTAGTCTATTAAGCCCAAAATAACAAATTATGAAGTCAAAAACAATAAACAATTTTTTTAAGGACCCTTATCATTATGAGTGACCTTATTCACTACTGAATAGAAAAGTGATTTGATAAAGTTAAATGTAAATGTAAAAAGGTTAATTGATAGTTAAATAATTTACATGTTCTATATTCCAAACAAAGACTCAATAAAGAAATGGGTAAATGTTCCTTTGAACATTGTCAACATTTAAAGAAACCAATAAGTCAAAACACATGCAAAGTTCATGTTTTAGTAATAACTTAATAAAGACCCAAAATAAAAAATAAAGCTCAAGGCTCATTTATATCATTTGTATCTTTCATCACATCATTTTAGGCTAGAAGACAATCTATGTTATGAGTAGTTACTTTAAGTTTGTCTTAAATATGATTAGACTCATACATGTTTCCAAAATTATAAAACTAATTATTTACTATGCCTTGTTATATAATAATGATATTTTGAAAAGATGAATTCAATTCTAAAAAATATACTTAACTTTTTAAAAATAATATATCAAATGAATTTATTTTCCATTAAAAATATTATGCACAATCCTTTATTTTTTCAAAATCATATGCTAAAAATAATCACAAGTAGATAAAAATTCCATTTGAATGATAACTCTAATATTTCATGGCCATGCCAATTATATTATAAAAAATAATATAATTTCAGCATGGTCTTACCCTTCACTGTTGTCCACTTCATTCCATGATTACAATGAAAACTCAAAATGTTTTTTTATCTTCCTAAAACCCTAACCTAATTTTACTCTAACTTTTAATTTATTTTAATCATGGTTTAATATATTCTCAATGAATCTTCATGAATAGCGAGGGATTTTTATCTCTTCATTCCTAGATTTCACTCTATTTTCCTAAGTTTTCTTTTTATTTCATGTTCAAGTCTAATACAAGGTCAATGTCTATCCAATTTACACATTTAGTGTTGATATAACTATTTGATAAATTTAAAAACCATTTAAACTATAAAATGGTTTAAATATGAAATAAAAATTTATAATATATCATAAAATAATTTAAATATTTATTTCTTAGACATTGTAACATACCATGTATTATCAACCAATTTTTATAATACAAGTTCAAAGTAAAATAATTCATTTCTCCAAACTTTAAATAAAACTATTTAATTATTACTTATCAACAACTAAATATAAACATATAATTAATATGATTATCTTACTTTCAAAGTTACTACTATCAAATAAACAATAACACCTTTTATCTTGAATTTATATAAGAGTTGATCTGGAATGCCGAAGTCTACCTTAGAACTTTCATTATTACTACGTGAACATTTCCAAGCTCATATTATAACTAAGTTTATAATAACACTTCTAATGCAAGGTGAAAACAACTATCATACTTTTTTGTGGAATTTAAACTACAAATGAGTATGTTATTTTATAATAGAGTTCTTACTACCAAACCAGTGACATCAAAAGATTACATTGGCATTAAAATCAAGCATGAATACATTACCTTGAAATGACATTTAATGTCTTCTATTCATTTAGTTATGTTTTATTAATTATTTTAAATTTATTTTCAATAATGTTGATCTCCCTCAAGATCCTTCCACATTCTAACATTCATTCAAGAAACAATTCACTTAGTTTAGTTTTTCAACTCTTACAACTTTGTGAGATAGATCATTAAAAATTAATGAGATTAAGTAGTAGTACCCTATATAAATTTGCATAAAATAATATGAGAGTAAAATCAAAATATAATTTATTTATAATAATTAAAAAAAGTTAGTCTTAAACGACCTAATTTCTCAAGTTTAAAAACTAGAATCCAAAGATCGACTATGATTAAATCAATAAATTTATTAAGGTGACAAATTTTGAATATATGCATTAATAATGTATAAATTTAGAATTGATAATAAGTTGTTATCCCATTAAAAAATCCAAGCATTAAAAAAACCACATAAAAATAATATGACATGTTCCATTGAAATCTAGAAAATATGTCAATAGCAACATAAATGAGAACATAAATCAATAACTATGCTAATAACCCATACATAAACCAAAGCATCAAACCAAACAATTGACCATGTAGATGTATTCCATCTATCTATATAACTTGATTTGATCTATGCTAATTCGTCAAACTTTTCTAGCTATTCCAACCCATACCATGACTTAATATATGTATAATCCTAGTTCCTACACATATATGCATAACCTAAAAAATATCAATAATATATATGGGTGATGGTAAACTACTAATCAATATCAAGGTTAAAAATAATTAAAATAATTAATGGTACATAAATAACTATAATAAATGACATGAAATCATATTAACAAAAGACCATAATAACTCAAATGTTTAAAACATTAATCACATACAATGTATGAACTAATCGATACAAATGCCAAATTCATTAAGAAATCACTAATATAAATATTTATTGCTTCTTATTTAACTCACCTATAATAACGATAAAACCATTATCACACACTAAAAAAAAACATATATGGGTATATGAAATGGGGAAATGACATCCTCCCCCCTTAAACAAGAACCATCCCAATAATTTACTTAACAAAAATAAGAAGTGTTCATAATTTCTTTTTGCTTGAATTTTTTTTGTTACTAGTTTGGTAATAGTTCATTCCCCTTTCCAATCTTAATACGACGTAGGTATAATAGTCCTAGTAACTACGTAGGTATAAAATTCATAATAGTCTTTGCAACATACATTTCAATGACCTTAATCCTTTGATCACATCAAAATCCATAAGGGATTGATCAGATATTTATTTATTTATTTTCATGTATTTTATTTTCTATTTTTTATCATAAAATTAACTTCATTTCCAAGGAAATCTAATAACAATACTACATTTTTTACTTAATTTACTTTAAAAACTTTCACATTTTTTCACATCATAGGTAGTTATCATAATCATATTAATGTCAATGAAGTAAAACTCTGCTTACAATAATTCAATTTATAGAATCTTTACTCATGGGTGATTAGTTTCTATAACTAAGACTAGAATGCAATTTCATTGGGTAATTATTAGTCCTTTCTTAGAGTAAATTCATTTTTAAGTACAAGTTCTTCAAGTAAGAACTGATATTCCTTTATTCACTAATAATATTAATAGTGAAATAGAATTTAAAAAGCAACAAAAATTATTTAAGGAATACCAAATGTTATTCTATTAAATTTAGTTAATATAATCATTTATGTAAATAAAATAATAATTTTAAATAAATTAAATTTGTAGGACTAATCATAAAAAAAAATTAATAAGAAAATTCAAATAAATTAACTTTTAGTAGTGCAGACCCCATGTATGTAATATAATTAATGAGATAACATTCAAACATGATTTACCATTACAAACCTCATACATGGAAGTTTAGATAAATATAATAATATTCAGAAGGTTTACAAGAGAAATTTGAGATTATATAGTTTATTATTATTTAAATGGGCTTTTAAAACTATCCCAAAAGTTTGTAAAGGTTGTAACCCTACTCTGATACTATATGTGAGAAATTTAAAATTAAATATTCATTTTTTTTTTGGTTTTATCCCCACATACACAATTTAACAACTTATTATAGTCTATTTAACAAATTAATTTCACACCATATCATTGATTCATCAATGTGGTTTATCCTTGTTGTTTGCATCAATGACACATTCATTTTTTTAAATGTTTTCAATTTCACAATAGAATTAATTTAATCCAATGAAATATAATTCACATTCCCAAGATTCATTTTGGAGATGTTCAATTGTAACACTTGTTCATATTAACTAAATAGATTGTATTACTAAATTCATAGATAATTCCAAGTTAATAACTCTTGACTAATCCCTCTTTATAACATGAATGTAACCCTTGGTCCAATAAGTTATATTCCATTGCCTTGGGCATTAATGTTTGGTCTAGGTTTTCTTCCCTTAGAAAAAATCCCTCCTTTCTTAATTCATTTACCCAATTTGACCAACTCATTATTTGTGAAAGATAAGTGCGTGCCTTAAAATAAAATGTGTTTCCTCTAAAATTTCATATTAATTATTGTTTAGCGATCATTTCATTTATCTTAAGGAATTGTTAACCTTTCCTTGGAAATCATCATTTACATTCTTTCGTTAATAGTTTAAATCTTATATATCTCCATTAATTATCATTTAGGTTTCCCTTAATCTTTCACATTTACCTTTTGACCTCAATCAATGTTTATTGAGTCCTATTTACCTCTTATCATACTAATTCACTAAGCCTCTTATTGTTTACTTCTATTTAGTATTTAGTTAAGTATTTCACTCCAAAATTTACTAAGGGATTATATAAAGGTTATATAATATATTATCTTTCAACATAGGTCTTGACCACTCTTATTTACTAAATGATTTTAATGTTGTAATAATAGATCAATTTATTTTTCAAGTCATCATGATGTTCACTTATGGTTGGGAACATAATATTCTCTAAAAAACTTAGGATTGACATAATAATTTCCACGTAAATATCTTCTTCCTCTTATTAAACAAAAAATCCTAAATTTCTTATGAAAGTTCTTAAATAAATTCAAAAGTTCATTATCTTTAAATTTAACATTCAACAAAATTCAACCTAAGATTTCATCTTATCAAATGCAATATATTTACTTTACTAAACTTGAAACCATTGCACCCAAGTAAAACGATGTTTAATTAAAAGCCTCCTTATATTATTCAATCAACAATGCTTTTCTCATGATTAATAACTATGCTAATAAACCAAGTGTTAAAGACTTTTCATCTATTCAACATTAACATCAAAGAACCCACAGATTTAAGATTACACTGATTCTAAGTATATCAATTGCATTTATTTCGTACTAACATAATATCTTGTTAATGTTAAATGATAACATTTATTCATTTGTCAAATACTTTCTTAAATACATATTTATTCATTAATATATATTATTCATATATCAATATATGAGATATAAAGTCATTACGAGATAAATAGATTTAAGAATGATATCTCTACAAGATAATTATTTTATTCTAAATGAATAATAATCCAAATTAAACTAGTTTATAAAACCAATCTGATGTCAATAATACCATAATATATCACATTATGTTTTAAAAACATAAATAGATGTTACTTTATAAATAATTAATTTGATTCAATACATTTAAACTTTCAATTATCATGTTGATAGCCAAAAAAAACTCAAAATCATAAGTTTAAGTCCCTCACAATCAATCAAAAGATCAATATAATACATAGTATAATCATGAAAAATATAGTAAAAAAAAACCAATACAAAATATTGTAGTATCACTCATCAATGATGTAAAATTGTAATCCATGCAACAATCAATCATTAAATAGAGAAACAATTCCTAATGAAGGTCACATATGACAATTTTTAAGGTTATAAACATGTAGTCATTAAAATTAACCATTAATGTCTTGGATGTCCACTTGAGGTCACTTTAACTTAGTATAACACTTGACCCATCTTAGGGGCCCTTTTTATCCACTTTTAGTCACACAGAAATCAAAAAGAGCACCCAAGCCTATGAACACCACATGAGACCCATAATGGTGTAATCCCTTAGCGATTTAGGTCCCTCCACCCTAAAAAAGTAATTTTACATCTCCCTAAGAGAAATAGGGTTGGTATAGACCTATTATTAAGTCACCCTCCAAAGTGGTTTTTATTAGAACACTATATAAACACTAATTTCACACTCTTACATGGTAGCTGGACATTATCAGAGATAAGTACACAAAAATACCACTTCATATTGATATAAATCTCCCAATTCTTATAATATTATATTTATTTAATCTATAAATTCAATAATCTAGTCTGAACACGTGTTTTGATCTTAAGTGACATCCAAGACATCATCTCATGAATTCACACTTAGGCATTATAGCATTCACAAACACTCACACATACCACATAGGTAAGAGAACTAAATAAAACTTGATCACTCCTTGGAGTATTGGTATATAAGCAACAGGATGACATATGGGTGTAGATCACATATCCAACACATCAAAATGACTTACCCCTTTTTCTCATGGTATTCATTCAAACCCTTAAAAGCATGAAAACCTAGGGTTTTCAGAGGAAAACATATTGATAGGGAAAAGTATTGATCACATAGACTTGAAATTTGGACCATAGCTAGAATAGGAATTAATATATAAAACCTAGAAATGATTTATGAAAACTGTAAGTGGGACTATAATGCAGTAACCTTGGAGTATAGTGCACTATATTATTGGCAAAGGGGACCACGCTGTTGTCTAGGGCTATTTCTGGTTATTTTTGACACCTAGATCCAATTCCTTATAGTCAACCTACTCAAACCTCTAATTTTTGGGTATTAGAACATCCATCTCAATTCCTTTTCAAGTTAAGTATTATTTATCATAATTATTTACTATTTTTAGAATACTTTCTATTTATATTAGTTGGAAAATTAGTATGTTTAATTATTTATATATTTACCTTTTGATTTTATGTAGTCTTTTATCTACTTATGGTTGAATATATTAATTAATAAAATAGTTAAAACATATGGTGAACTTGAATTACTTTGATTAATACAAAAAACCTAGCCCTAGATGGTATTAGGGTTTCTATCCTTTTATTTCCCATTTTTAGTGGTTGTGTCAGGGTTTTTTAACTTGATATGTTCTAACCTAACATCCCTTTATCAAGTTTCATTTTCTTATTTCATGTAATGACATGAATATCCTTCTCCACCTCTCCTCCAAGAGAGAGATAACTAATTTCCATCTAACCAGGTCCATGTTATCACTCCTACAAAAGGTGAGGTAGCCTATAATACTAATCTTAATGAATATATTCAGCCTATTCCTTCTTTAAACCCTCCCCTTCGAACATCCCATCTTCAAAGTATGTGCTTACATGTTCAATCAAAAGTAACTAGGGTTTGCACTTGTGATACTCTAAGGGATCAAATTATTAGAATGAGAAATTTAGTTTCAAATTTGTAAAATTAGAACTATCTATTACATGAAAATATTACATTATTGGAAAATCAAATTACCAGACAAAATCCTCTAGGCAACACTAGTATCAATCATGTATATTCATCTTCACAAAGTCAATCTATGGTAAGAAATGTTACTTATCAAAGTGTAGTCATACTAAAATTTAAATTTTACAACTTGAGCATGACTTATGACACTCAAACCATAGGTTTCTCCTACTAGCTTACACAATCCACTTAGGCATGTTTTCACTATTTCCTAATCATCAAAAGCCTTCTAGATTCAGCCCCTGTTGTCTTGGACTCCTCTCCTAGGTACAAATCTATCCCCCAGGGTCATTTTCCACCTAGACAACATCACCATAAGTTGGACTATAGTTCTAGGACCCAAGGTGTCCACTTTCTAGTGTTGTTGTCTATGTCCATAATAGCCTCAAATGGTCAGATTTTCTTAAATCTTTATCTTTTCCCTTGTCAGCCTAATGCGAGTTCATCTAACATAGGATCAATAGTTTACCTATAAAATCCCATTAAAAGGTCATTTAGAAGGGTTGGAAATCATTCAAAAGGCATAAAATAGAAATACACTAAAGCACACTCAAGCAAATCTTCCTATTCTCTACATATAACCAACCATTATTATTTCTAGCCTATCCAAGCTCGTACACTAATCACGAGTCATCTCAAGCTTTCCCAAATTTGTATACACTTATATTACATACAAAAGATTACATAATACACATTCAAATTGAGAAAACTACATTGGCATTGATTCCTCTTTGGAGTATTGGTATGTAGGCAGTAGGTCCACACATGGGGTGTGATCACACCTTTAGTGCATATTACACACTAAATATTTTTTTCACTTGGATTCAAGATCACCTATCAAGTACGAATATGAATTAAGATCCTTGAACACAAAATCAATTGGACATAGATATTTGTGAATAATTAAGACTTGATCTTTTAGGCATAGGGTCTCTCAGAGTAGACGAATAGAACCCAAAAAGTTTAGAAAGCTAAAACACTAAGGACTACAATGCCAAAACTTGGAATACAACACTAGACCTCTAGGTGTCCCATTTTTTATGCTCTTATCTAGATAGAAAATAGACTTTTAGGTCCTATTTATGATAGTCTGCCCAACCAGATCAATAATTTATAGCCTCTATCTCCTCTGTCTTAGTGTAGAATTAGCTAAGTTTTACTCTCTATTCCCTTGTTTACTATTTTTAGAAATAAATTAAGAACCTCCAAATTTAATAAATTAGTAGGTTAATTAAGTCACATTTATTTACTAATTTTCCCCTTAATTTAGACCCTTTTACTATTTAGGAAATTAAACTTATACTTTCCCAAATTTAGTAAAACATTTGGTGAACCCAACTTACATCAATTTTTTGTACAAAATCCCTAGAAAACCTAGGGCTAATTATTTATGATTTTTTGTAATATTTTCTTGATTTTCAATAATGTACTAAAACCCTAGTTTGCATATACTAGGTATTATTTGTATACAAACACTTTCAAACCACTAGAAAAAATATATCGCTAATTTTTACAATATTTTAAGATTTTTCCTAAATTTTTACAAGACAAAATCTAAAAATTTATTATACATTTTTCAAATTATTTTTATAATTTTAAACTAATTTCTCTCAAACCCTAGTTGTATACACTAGGTCCCATTGCTTCCTGAGCTATCACCTTACATATAAGCTTTAAACTTGCATAAAATAACAATAGATTTAAATTATTTACATATGTTTCTTACATTTCTAGAAAATAATAAAGAGGCCATTATTGGTCCTATCATGTACATGAATGATGAATTCTATCATATGTTAGTTCAAAGTTTTATTCTTTGCATTTCATGCTTAATTTTCATAATAAGGGATGATATTACAAACTTCACTGAAAAACATGCACAAGATTCCAAAATTATTTTTACATATTCTCTTTCACTCATATGGATAGTTGTTCAAACTTATCTTACTAAATGAACTCAAAATGTCATATTGCATATCAAAAATTTATATGCATTTATGCAAAAATTCATGTTCTATATCATTTGTTCTTTATTTCTCACATGGAAATTTTTGCAAGTTTATCAGACTAAGCTCATTCAAAATGTTCTAATAAATACCAAAGTTATTTAAGCACTATAACATCAATGAACACTTTATCTCTCTAACTATCTATTTTACAAAGGTCACATTTATTATACTCAGTACATTAGAGATATCATAACACATGCCACACTCTTTTTTGATTTTTCATATCAATCTATATTTTCTATATGATGCTTTATCTCTATCATATGGAAAGATATTTTTACACATATTGGTATACCATTCATAGATATGATCTCATGCATACCGTTTCATCTTTATGATCTCTACATAGAAACATGCAAATCATTGGTCACTCTTGAGTCCTTTCCTCCCACCACTAGACATAAGCAAGCATTAGGGTTTACATCATTCCTTCCTTTCTCCACACTTGGTAAATCTAGCACACATCCTACACCTAATACTAGCTCTATGCCTATAGTAGATCATGCAGTCCATGCTATCACACAAGTTTACAAGGATTAGCCAATTGGTTACACCCATGGCCATAGCTTTGTCACTCAAAATGGTGCCCTCTCAGATATAGTCTTCATTTTTGAGCTCCTTCAACATTTAGATGTCTAACAAGATGTACTGTATGCATTCCTTTGTAACACTAAAATTCTTACTTATTTAGAAACAACTTATGTTGCATCCATCTTCAATAAAATGCAATGGACTAAAGAACATATCTCCTTTGAAAAAGAGGATTTGCCTCCATGATACATCATAGAACAATGTTTACCATTATATATTAAACTAAGAATCAATGATGTAGGAGTAAAAATAGTATTAGTTGAAAATGGATTTGGTCTAAATATCTAAAACATTTCATTTCTAAAACATATTAACATATAACCACAAGATCTAGAACACTTTGACATGCATATTCGAGGTTTTAGCAACACACCAAGAAAATGTTTGGGTCAAATAGTTATCAACCTAACTTTATGGAATAAAACACTCCCAACTACCTACCAAGTAATTATAAATGACATTAACTATAATTTACTACTTGGTTGACCATGGATTCATGACTTGTACATAGTCCTTTATACACTCCATGCTTGCCTAAAATTCAGTCACAAGGGATATTTATACACATTTCCCATAGGTAATGAACCTTTAAAATATTTCCAAGATACTAAACCAAAAAAACATTATATTCCACTCTTCAACCCTAGTACAATATCCACATAGCTCTTTACACACAATGTACCCTTGGACACAAAATCCCATTAGCCCACTATAGGTCCTAGCATAGCCACCACAACAACCCACTAGTTCACATCACCTTTTATAGTAAAATATGTTAATAAGATGGAATATAAAGGCAAGGGTCTTGGAAAACATGAGCAAGGAATTATTGATCCAATTATGGCATCCTCAAAACATGAGAACCAAGGATTGGGATATCATCCTACTTCCCTTAATAATAAACCTTTGACTAATACCTCAAAATAGAACAAATTTTTCCCATCCATTACATTGATAGACCATAATATCAATCATGTCTCCATGATTTCCTTGGTCCACCTTGACCTCATTGAAAATATTTTTTCCCAATATATGCTAGCATTCGATGAGTTTTATATAGATGAATCCCTTTTACAATTTTTAGGAGCTTACGATGATAATCCCACCTACTAATATAAAAATAAATTCTCATATCAAATGCACACACATGTATATTTTAGAGAAAATTTAGAATCTTCTCAAGACATACCAAAGGACTAAAGTGACACCATCCCCATAATCCCATATGGACTTGATAAATTCACATTACTTAATGAAGAAATAATAAATTTTAAATTTGAAACTAATTAGGATCCTCGTATTGTCCACTAACTACTACTTTATGAAAAGAAGACATGAACATTTAGAAAACTTTAAGATATTTCCTCAAACTATTTCCTTGGTCTTACTCTGACGTGCCTATAATCAACACATCTTTTACAGTTCATCAAATTTAGTTGTGCCTCGATGAAAAAACCATAAAAAAAGATATTTAAAATGCATCCTAAGGTATTTATCTTAGTGAAATATGAAATTCAATACCTCTTGGATGTTAGTTTTATCTGACCAGTAGCACACCCTGAATGGGTTTCTAATATTTTCCCTATCATCAAACCTAATGGTCAAATTTGATGTTGCTTTGATTCATGAAATCTAAATAAAGCATGTCCTAAAGACGATTTCCCTTTACCCAATATCAACATTATCATAGATTCCATATCCAATTATGAAATGTTATCATTCATGGATGGCTTTGCTAGATATAATCAAATCAAAATTACTGAAGAAGATCAAGAAAAAACATCCTTCACCACCCCTTGGGGTACATTTTACTATATTGTTATGCCCTTTTGGTTAAATAATGCTAGAGCTACATATCAACGTACCATGACACATATCTTTCATGACTTATTTCACCATACTATCAAAGATTATGTTGATGATATATTAGCAAAATCTAAACAAAGATAACATCACGCTCTTGATTTATGTAATTTTTTAAAAGTGTATGATAATTAAATGTTCATCTCAACCCTAAGAAATGTGTTTTTCATGTCACATTAGGAAAACTACTGGGATTTATTATTTCAAAATGGGGCATTGAAGTGGATCTTAAAAATGTCAAAGTAATTATTGACATACCCCCCACAAACCTCAACCAACTAAGATCTTTGCAAGATAAAATTCAATCCATTCATCATTTTGTAGCCAAACTCATGGATAAAACCAAATCATTCACTCAATTATTAAAAAAAGATATAAAATTTGTCTGAAACCAAGCTTGCCAAGATAGCTTTGATGAAATAAAGAAATATATCCTCAATCCTCCAATTTTAGTCGCACCTATACCAAATAGGCCTTTCATACTATATATCTCTACGAAAGATCATGCCTTAGGATAATTATTAATGCAAAAAAATGATCAACATGTGACATGATTAGTGTACTACATCAGTCACATGTTGGTTGATTACGAGAAAAACTATTCTGTAATAGAAAAATTATGCCTAGCATTAGTCTTTTCTACACAAAATCTTAGGCACTCCCTAGTCCATAATGAAACTCAATCTATCACTAAAGTAGACCCTTTAAAATTCCTAATTATAACACCACATCTCTCTAGTAGAATATCAAAATGGGTCATGTTATTACCTAAATTTGACTTAAAGATAGTCCTCCAAAAATCAACCAAAGGATAAATCATTACAGATCACTTGGAAACAACACCTCTCCCAAATACAATTCTAATCAATGACACATTTCAAGATGATTTTACCACCTATTCTACTAAATTAAACACCTATACCATGTTCTTTGATAGCTCTCAATGTGCATCAAGTGAAGGAGCAGGGATCATTTTTATAAACCTTTTTAGTCACATAGTACCTATAACATATCGCTTAAGTTTTTATTATACAAATAATACAGTAGAGTATGAAGCACTTATATTAGGTCTCTTCACTACCCAGTCACTTCAAATCAAATCCATTCAAGTCTTTGATGATTCCCAACTAGTCATCAAATAAGTCAATAATATATACCAAACAAAAGAAGAACATGTCATCCCATATAAAAATATGGTACAATGATTATTAGTATAATTTTATTACTTCTCAATTGGTAACATACTAAGAAAAGATAACCATCACACTGATGCCATGGCAAGTTCTACATCCTTGATCCATATTGACATTAATGATGATTAGGCAATCTTCATAATTAAAAGACTATAGTCACCATCCATATCAAATGCTGATTTAGTAGCACTCTCTATTTTAGCCATTACACATAGTTTTGCACCTTCAAAATGGTTCTCTAATATTAATAATTACTTAAATAAATCTACTACACCAGAAGCTTTATCTCAAACTAAAAAAACATAAATTACAAAAATAAGCATTTCAATATGTAAACATTGGTGGTGATATTTTAAAATGATCTCTTGATGGACATTTACTCGAATGCTTAAATATAAAAGAAATTAAAGTTGATCTTACACAAAACATGATAGTGAATGTAGTGGTAATTTTAGTGGAAAAGCCATGCCACATAAATTACCTTGACAAGGATACTATTCACCTACTATGGAAGAAGAATGTTTTCAATATGCAAAAATCTGTGAAAAATGTCAATGGCATAATAACCTACAACATTCACCATCACAACAACTACAACTAATTGCTTCTCCTTGGCCATTTATGTTATGGGGATTTGATCTTATTGGTAAAATAAACCCAGAATCAGTCAACAGACATAAGTTCATTATCACAACCACGAAATATTTCACCAAATGGGTAGAAGAATCCAAACCACCATAGGTGAAGACATTTTTAGTTTTCTCATGATACATATTATTTCACACTTTGAATTACCTACAACAATCATTTATGATAATGGAACATCTTTTAAAAACAAAAATATCAAGAAATTTTACCTAAAATATAAAATAAAACACACATTTTCCATACCCTACTATCCACAAGGTAATGGTCAAGTAGAAGATAATAACAAAACCATCAATAGAATTCTAAGAAAAACTATGACAAAATTTGGTGATGATTGGTATAACCAACTTGTCTTTGCACTATGGGCTTATTGTACAAGCATTCACACACCCTTATGAGCCACTCCTTTTTCACTCATCTATGGAACTGAAGAAGTTGTATCATTGAAATTAGAAATCCCATCCCTTCATATCTCTCTCAAGGGTATTATCACTAATGATCAATATCACAAAAAATGCCTACATCAACTAGAATAGATAGATCATAAACATATTCAAGTAGCAGAACATCCCAATGTCTACCAGCAATATACACAACATTATTACAACAAATGAGTCCATACTAGAGAATTTGATGTTAATGATCTTGTATTAAAATAAAAACTATGCAATATTAATGCCAAAGAAGAAATAAAATTCAACTTCAAACCTAACTAGCTCGAGCCATACATCATTACTGAAAAGATTAGTCCAAAAGTGTATCATCTAGCTTCACTAGAAGGAAAGAAACTCAAAAACCCAATGAATATCATGCACATATGAAGAGTTCATATTTAAATAAACTCCTTACTTTGATTATACATAGTTTCCTCTGATTTATTGTACATAGCTCAAATATTTCAAAATACAAAAATAATATAATATTTCAAAAATACAAAGAACATGTCAATTGTATGCATCATCTATGTTTTAAATTGCTAACCATTATGATAGACTTACATTACATTATTCTATGCTATTTTTTATCGATTTATCTATATTACTAGGCTTCACTTGATCTTCTTTGAGTGTGTGCAGTATATCCATATCCTTGATTGCTTCACTCCACCCATCGAGGGGGCATCCTACTTCTATATTCTAGATAAATATTGATACATATACCCATTGGGGGTATACTCTACATGACTATACCATCCAAGTTATGTCCTTCTTACACTATACACTCTAGACATCTTGTTGTAGTATGTTCCTTACTTGCTTACACATATATCACATCGACATCCATTAGCATATATCACATTTATATATTTCATAGCATATACATTACTCTTGTATCACATATCATGTATACTCTTACTTCTTACTTTCCATAGTTAGATCCATGTTTATATTTCTAGTAATTTTCATACTTTCACTCTTTGATTTGATTAAGTTAGATGTGTTTGCATTTTCCAATTCATGTTTGCTTCTTGCTTGTATTTTATGATATTAGCTAATGTCTTTTGTTCCTATCTATATGTGTATGCCTTTGGACACTTGGAAATGTCGTTTGTGTGTTCCTTTCATGTTATTTTAGACCCTGTGCCAACCTTTGTTTGTTCACATTATGTCTTTATACAATATTTAAACATGCTTTATATGCCTTGTGTGATTGTTTGGCCCCTTGGCCACCCTTACATGTTTTTTGTTCTTGATTTACATGCTTGTTGCTTGATTGCTTATCTTTGTGTGCAATTCCATGATTCCAATCATGAATTTGCCTTGATGTTTGGATGCCATGATGGACGTCATGATCCATCCCTCCATGCCACTAATAATGAAAAACTAACATTTAAAATTATAATTTACTCTTATACACATGCTATTACATTATTTTGTCTATCTAGGCATACCCCTATGGATATACCAATCTCTCTCTACAAATTTTACTATATATTGAGATAATGTATATCAAATGTTTTCACATCTTACAACACTTGAAAGAATTCTTCTTCTAAGGGAAATCATTTAAAGCTCTTCATTCCTACCCTAGGAAGATGGGGACATAAATAGGGGTTTTGTCATAGAGTTCAGAGCTCCTGATGCTCAAAAAAGTAGTTTCAAAATAGTATATTCTAGAATCCAAAACTCAAAATAAGAAAATTAGACTAGATAGACATCAAAAAATGTAGATCAGTCATCAATTTTGGCTCTAGATAATAGCACTAAAAATGGGACTATAGTGCTGAACCCCAAAGTGTCTAGTTTCTAGTGCTATTGTTCAAACAACAAATTATTCAATTTTTATAGAATCAAGTAAAGAGGTGAGTTTATTCACATTTTTGGTAGTACAGTTTATTCTAGAGATCAATAATTTTTAGCACTTATTTCACTCAGAGAATCTATATACAGGGGACATCATGCATGGCATGAGGGTTTCCATTTTTAGTTTAGACATGGTAGTTGATACAACTTTTAGTTCATAATTTATGTTCCAAACACTATTCATTAGGGGTAATGTGTATGACACATGGGCCTTCTCTATTTTTGAGTTTATAGCATTTTCTTGCGCATTCCTAGTAGTTTCATGCCTTACTCCATCTTTAGGTGGTTGGCATCACATCTAAGTAAAATTTCATACAAGTTTGTTTCCTATGTACCTGATTTCTCAAGTGGCTTCTTAAGCCTTGATTCTAGTGTTAGGAGGGGATTATATACAAGTCCAATTTCCATCTTTTCAAGTGGCTAATAGTGTCCTAGTATCTAGTTTACATTCAGTTATACACACTAACATTGTCAGATCACAACACATTCATGGGCTCCATGAGCCATCTCATATGACATTCATCTATTCTAGTATTTTCTCATCTAGCTTCATATCATGGGGTAATGATGGAGCCAAAGGTCTAACTAACCTTTGTATTCTTGAGCCACCTATTCAAAAGGATTGGACACACGGTCTAGACATTGAGTAACATATTCATGACTCATTAACTTCACATAGTTGGTGATGATGGAGCCAAACGGCCTACCTTTTCATTCTTGAGGCATCTTCTATGGGATTGAGCACTCATCTCATTCATTGATATAACTCTTGGTTCAACATACTTCTAGCATCACTCAACACAACCCAATAGGATAACAAGTTTTGTATTGCTTCACGTACCTGATGAGGTGTATTCATTCCTTTTTCTTCCTTATTCTCTCTTTACCTATCTTTGTAAATTATTATTTTAGATATAGAATATCTAGTAAGAACTGATCTACTTTCACTTTCCTTTTTATAGACTTACATAGTAAAACATGCTCTCACTATGCACAACCCATCACATAGCTTCTTAGGCTTAGCCTCACAGGTAAGTTCAAGT